>JAODVM010402474.1:0-10516 GCA_025400095.1 Phenganax marumi
CTTTAACTAAACCTCCCTCGCCAAGCGGGATATTTAATCACTAATATCCCTCAAGTTATGCGTTTACTTATAATAATAAGCTTTCTTAGTGTTCACGCCTTCATTGAAATTGAGATTGCCTCGTCGTGTTCGCCGCGTCGTCGATCGTAAACTCCCTAATATCAAGGCTCAGATTTGATTTCTATGATCACTGCTACTACCATTAACTACGACTAACCAAAAAGACAGCTCTCTCCTAGTTGGTTGTCCAATCAAGCACTGTATTAGTTCCCTTAAATATGTTTAGCAAATCCTTCAAAACTTAGGATTTGTCTTGTCCGAAAAATTCCCACTTTGATCACAACAACTTTGATAGTGCATACTGGGCCAAACTTACACGTTCAGTTACTCGAAGCTCGGTTGTTCAAAAGCTGTTTCCGTTTGCTTAACAATTAACGTAAATTTTGAAGAAACTTTTTTGCTTCTTGTTCATAAACTTGGAAGTATAGGTACAGCATTCTACTCCACCTTGTCATTAATAATTGCCGACAGTGGGGTCGGTGAAGTATCGATCATTAAATACAATGTGTTGAAATCAGGGGCCGGTTGTTCAAAGCTTGATCAATGTTAAACGAGGGTAAAAATTTAACCAAAATTTAACCAGTATCAGAATTTAGCCCGTTTGTCTATTTGCCTTTGCAGTCAAAAACTTTTATTGATCCGAGTAAAAGTTACGGAAAAGTAATGGGATAAATATCTAGTGTCTTACTTTTGTGTACCTCTTTATCTTAATCTTTTTATTCCAGATTTCTCGCTTGCCACAAAAGCGGAATCAAGTTCACTTCTGAAGAAATCGATCTGTACTCGAAGAGTTGGGTGAAGTCGTGCGATACGACCTGCCAACTGTTTGACCTGATAAAAAAGAAGAAGCCCCATGAAACTAAGAAGACAGTGAGTTTAAATGAAGCAAGAAGCCTCATTATCGCCATGAGTAAACCAATGGGTGAAGTTGTTCAGCTCATTGAGATGAACGTGAAAAAGATTAAAGATGAGAAACAACTGTGCATGACATTTGCTAACGATATCAAATCCTTCGAGGCTCAACTCAGATTCAAAGGGTATGACAGGCGAAGTCGTCATTTCGATTATCCCATGACAGTTTGTGCAGCTTCGCAATGCAAACAATTCGTACAAATTGGTCGGTCAAAAGAGAGCAACACAATTTACCCCCAGATCTGTCATGACCACTGCTATCTTTCGGAGGTTCCACTTCAGATTACAAACAACGACCAGCTTCGCTACTGTCGTGCTATGAACGATGGCACATGCGAAAGATGCGGCCACGACTACACTGTTCACATGCATATGACGTACACTGTTGAGGTCGTGGAGAAGGAATATTTGTCGGAGAAGGCACAGGCAGATATTAACGAAAAGTCCGACCTGAAGTCGAAGAAAGAAGCATTTGTGGCGAAATTGGAGAAAGAAATCAAGGAAAATGAAGAAGAAAAGAAATTCATTTTTGAATGCGCTAGCTTCTTTGGTGCCTTCCTTAAAGAGAACGCGATAATCGCTTACAACGATTCATTCAGCGAGTACCTCGACATGTTGATTAAGGACGAGCAAGGTGAAAAGAAAACTTTTAATTTTCAAAATGACATGACACTCGGGGTGAAACTCTTTGGGAAGAATTTCATGTTTTTTTAGCATTCCAGTTTTGGTGACTATTATGTTCTGTTGTCTTTTGCTGAAGACTCAAGTCCAGGAACTGCAAAGCGAAAATTTAAAAACAATTTCTTTATGAAGACTCGATCGAAGTACTTTGTCGACAACCTCATACCCAGGGCTAACCCGTATCGTTTCCAAGATGACTGCCAGTCAGGGCCGGGTTTGGTCCATTGGTTAGCTCCAGTTCAAAACAACAGCCGTCTTGGAACAATGACGGGCTGGCCCTGAGCTAAGTCACAGAGTTTGGGTTGTCGAAAGCTCAAACTGAATAAGCTAACAATGCAGAAAACACGACCATGAGTTCAACAGATGTAGCAGACTTTGATTATCAAATGTTTAAAGAAAGCGTTTTATTGATTCAAGATAAAGAGGCAGCAATCAGAGACGACCAGAGGATTGAAAAGATGAAAAAAGACAAGCAAACGTATAAAACAAAGAAAGGGATCATCTTGGAGAGCATTGATTCAGGAATTAAAGACAAAAAGGAAGTTCTTCCAATAGAAAAGATTTATGAAATGAGACAGAAGCTTTGCTCTTTGAAACACAATGGAGAAAAGCTGAAAAACGCTATAGGTATTGCGCAACGAATGTAAACAATGATGTACATACGTAGACCTTCAGTTTCTAGCACAAAAGATTTTGAGAAAGGGTACTCCACGTCGTGCTAAATCACAGTGGCGGAGGTATGTAGTCATTGAGTTCCTTTTCGTTGATTGTTAATTACTATTTTTGTAGATGGTGTTATCTCGGGCAGCCAGAAAACACACAAAATAGAAAGGTAAATATTGTTCTATAATTCATGATAAGCGAATTTGCATTTACCAAGTCAACTTTCATCATTAGGAAGAGTTGTGTGCGTGCCAGAAGCAAAAAGTCCTGGGATGTTTCTAGCTTTTTTTCAAGTTTGAATCCATTCAGTCAATCGAAGAAAGCAAAAAGTAATTACAGCATTTCCAGCTACTAAACTAAATAGTTGACAGAGTGATGGCTACTTTAACTTGGCAATGAAAGTTAAAACGGGTTGGACGGTGACACAAAACGTTTTTGTATAACATATCAGTAATTATCGCATTGTATTCAGTGCACTGGACCAATGCCTGTATTGAAAACATAGCCTTCATTCTATTGTGTGAGACTAGTACTGATTGACTGGTTGCTTAGGATGTACTCAATGTAGGCGTGATTAGAATCAAATCAATAAACATTCAATCTTAAATTCATAATTTATTTGAGTACTTTTATTGCAGTGTACCATTTACAAAAATAACTGTTTTACACAGTAGCGAAACCAGCCGTATTAACTGCTCATGCTATAAAAATCTGCCATGTTAGACGACTTAGAATAGGTTTATCAGCCTTGCATGGCTGAATATTTTAGCCTATACCCTACTCTGCCACTAATTTCAGATGATGGACACAGTGTTGATTTGATTTAAAGTTAAGTCAAATAAGGTAGCCCTCTAATGGTCAAAATTACAAAACCTCAGTCTCTACATTTGAAAAGCATGATGGGTGTATGTTTATACTGCTTAGGTTGAACTGTAAATAGGTGATAATGCACAAATAGTAGACACTCATGACATTTTGTATCATACAACTGAAAAAATTATGAACCACTGTACATGCATACTCCCATGATGCTTTTTGCATTTAGAGGTCAAGTTTTGGCAGTTTTATGTTTTGTTTTAGAGGAAAACCTTTGCCTGAATTAGCTGTATATAGTTTGGGGATGACATATTCAGCTTAATTCTGGAAAGTGCATCAACCTTTATGTTGTGCTCTGAGGCTTGTGGTCAACTTGCTCCATGTTCAGTGTAGGTATCTAAAAAATGACCTATTCATTGAAAGTGTTTTTGAAATTGCATGGCATACTATTGCTTCTCTTGCTTCACAATCGCTTTGTCAAGTCTTTGTCCAGCGGTGATAAGCTTTGCATCAGCCAGTAGTTGTTTCTCAGCATGTTTCTTCTTGTGTGATGATAAATGACCTGATTGCTTGAAAGTCTTGTTGCAAATATTGCACCGATAGGGTCTCTCCCCTCCATGAATTCTTTTATGCGTGGTTAAGTTACTTCGGTTATTAAAGCACCTTAGGCAAATTTCACACTGATATGGAGCTTCTCCCGTATGTGTTCGTTTATGCCCAACCAGATGCGCAAGTTGACTGAATGTTTTGTGACAAATCTCACATTCAAATGGTTTTTCACCGGTGTGTGTTCTTTTATGTACAACCACATTGCTTGAATTAGAAAATCGCTTATCGCATATATCACATTTGTATGGCTTAAGGCCAACGTGGGTTCTTAGATGGCTAGCTAGATTACCCATTTGCCTGAATGTTTTGTTGCAGCGCGCACATTCATATGGCCTGTCACTGGAGTGAATGCTCTTATGAGCTGTGAGGGTAGATGAAGAGCTGAAAGATTTGTTACAAACATTGCACCTGTGACGTTTCCCCAAATTTCCTTGAGGATGATAATTTGTGCGTTCCAAGCGAGAAGACGCTGTCAATTTCATGTGATCAGTAGTGGGCTTCATCTTCACACCTGGTTGAACTTGATTTTCTTCTATGTTGTTGATACAAGGTCGATACAAGCAAGAAGACACTGTCGATTTGATGTGATTAGCAGTGGGCTCCATCTTCACATCTGGTTGAACTTGATTTTCTTCTATTTTGTAGATACAAGGTCGATACAAGCAAGAAGACACTGTTGATTTGATGTGATTAGTAGTGGGCTCCATCTTCACATCTGGTTGAACTTGACTTTCTTCTATTTTGTTGATACAAGGTTGGGATGTTCTAGTAACCTCCCATAACTTATCTGCAGAGCCAGAGATATTTCTAGAATGCTGTGGCTGTTGAAAGTTGCAACAATCATCATCGCTACTTTCTAAGTCTTCTTCAGTTTGTGTTGCTACATCTACATGCTGAACCTTGCATGGAAACCATGGACAGCACTTGTCATCTGCGGTTGAAGTATACTCTTCTGTTTTCACTTGCAAACTCATTTTCTGAGGAAGGGTCTACAAACATAGTATCCGTTACCAGTGTCGGATTACACACAACCTCAGGGATAGTTTCCTAGTTTTATGCTATATTTTATTACGATAGCGCAAACTTTTCCGACTTTACTCATCTTACAATTTTGAGCAATGGCATTCCAAAGAGTAACCAAAATTCCGAATTAATAACCCAGCCACTATGAAGAAAGCAGCGGCATTTTGTCTCAGAGGCATAGATAAGGACATTTGCATCAATTTCTTTGAGCAAGTATTTAACTTTTAAACAGAATACATATCACATTATACCTCGAAAACAGAGTAACAATCAGTTTCGGTAAGACAATTCAGCGAATGTAGATACATACCTAACGTACCACTTGCCACACCACACTCATACTCCCATCACTGCCACAAACACAAAAGCACCAACCTACTTGCGCCCACTGGTTTCTCATTAGCGGTTTCATGGAAAACTTCATTAAGTCACAATGAAGTGAGTAAATATTAAAAATGCTATTTGTGAAAGAAATTTATTCGTACTTTCATCATTTTTGCATTTCACTCCAGCAATAGAAGGTAAGCCAAACTCAAAAGATTTGGAAGAGGTCTTGTATAGGCGTTTCAGTTGAAAGTTCATGGCACAAGTATAAATGGTACTGTTGTATTAATACAAGGCAAGAATTAAACTTTATAGCTGTATTCTTCCAGTATGGAATGTCAACATTTTTTTGTGCGCAGTGCACCGGACGTGTGATGAACGTTTTCTGATGTGCACCAAACGACGTAAACATTTTCTGCGAAAACTGTTCACCAGTTGCAACTCAATATTAAGACATTATCAATGGGTAGTAGAAGTTCAAACTTGATTTATTACCCACAAACTGCATGATGGTGGAGAGTTTTGTGCACCAACATGTGCACCAAAATTGGCTGATATAAATGTACTTGGCTGGTACAAATGTTGTCAGCCTGTCCGATCAGATTTGTTTGTGATACGCTTGCACAGTTCTTTTGCAAAGAACTTATGCAAGACCACCCGATACGTTTATTAGCGTTCTTTATAGAGTTTAGTAAAGCATACTAGATAAAGTGTGTACATTACATTGACTACAGCAGTCTACAGTGCATAAACTGTACCAGTTTTTCCCAGTGAATAATCGGTATTTGTTGGGAATATGACTGCTTAAAGAATGCAAGTTCGCAAGCAGGGGTGAGTCTCTTCTTGACAATTAAAGTCATTTGGTGTTAGACAGCTAGAATACTTTAAATAAGAGGGGTCCATCAAATAGCCTTGCATGGTTGTGTCTGACTGAAGACTGGATGGGACAATGAGAGACCTTGACGCATAGTTTGGCCATAAACATGAACATGCAAGAGTTTTTCCTTGACAAGAAGAAATGCCTGGCATTAGGTAGAGATTTCCACCTCCAGGCAAATAAAAATTGTCGATTCCCTTGCTTAAAGTATATAAAAATGGTCAAATGTTTACCAACTTTAGGCAAATAAAGTTTGCCAATTCCCCACCTGTTAGCCTGCCTAGTAGAGTGAAATTCAGTTTCAGTCTGATAGTAGGCTATACCCACCACTGGTGCCAAGCGAACAATAAATGTCAATTTCTCATTCCCAAGTTACTGAAAATTGTTAATTTCTCAACAACTGACAAGTTCCCTTTCTTAAGCAAATAGAGCAAGAAATTCCTGCCCTCAAGAGGCAAAATTACTAATTCTTTAGCCTCAGTGAAGGACAAATAAAAAGCCTCGTTTTCTTTGTCATGGCAAAAAGTTGTCAATTTACTCATCCTTGAGCAAACAAGAGGTATCCATTATGAAATAAGCACCCCTAGTTATAACACAGAAAGCATATTCCAAGGAACTTTCAAGACACCTTTGATCTAGCACCCTAACGTTGGATTAACCTTACTACTTTTTCCAGTTACTTTAAAAAGCATATGAATTGCAAAATAGGCATTTCAGCAGAATAGCCTTTGTTTTTATTGCATTTGGGTAAATCTTCACTTTGCATAAAAGCCATATTTGTCACCCTACTTTATGATTATCTTTTCATTCTTTTGATACACGGACAGAAACAGACTGTGAATACGTCATGAAACAATCAATAAGTACTGCAAATTAACACAACAGGTAAATAAATGAAGTAAAGTTTCTATTTGTTTAGTTTATTTGAAGAAGACTCTCATGTTGTTTATATAAGGATTCAAAATGGATACCAGTACAGAACTTTTACAGTGTGACACTTGCCAAAAATTATTTAAGCAGCCAAGTGCTTTGAACACTCACAAGAGAATCCATAATGGAGATCGACCTCATAAATGTGATATTTGTGGCAAGGGATTCACGCAAACAGGCTCTTTAACCATTCACAAAAGATTACACAGTGAAGAAAGACCGTACTCCTGTGATAGGTGCTGCAGCACTTTCACTCACTCTGGTGCATTGACTCGTCATAAGAGAACGCACACTGGAGAAAAAAGATACGAATGTGATGTGTGTTCAAAAAAATTTGCGGACAAGGGAGGATTAAAAGTTCATAAAAGAGTGCATACGGATGAAAGACCTTACCGATGCGACATTTGTCAGAAGCAGTTCAGACAAGCGGGTCGTTTGAAATATCATAAGCAAACTCATAACAAAGAGGGTTATAAATGCAATGTCTGTCAAAAGGTTTTCAACAATTCCCTTAATTTACGACGGCATCAGTTGAATTATGCCAAAATGGAGTACAAGTGTGATGTGTGTAAGTGTAAGTCATTTCCAGACTCTGAGCGGTTGATTCGACATAAAAAGTCCCACTCGCACGTATACAATTCCTATATGAACTCACACGCGAAAAATGTTCAGAGTAAAGAAACACCAAGCGACAAAGAGCAAATAAGAACCATGCTTGGTTATGAACTATGCAACAAGACATCGTGTGATGAAGCTGTTGTGCATTATCATAAAACTAAACTTGCAGATAAAAGTTCGAATGAAAGTAAGCAACATGGTTGTGCGCGTTCAGAGAACGTTCAGCCAAATAAGGACACTTGTGTTCAAGAAAATGAAAGTAGAAGGAAGGTGATGGAAACTGATGAGTCGATGCGGAAAGCCCGACTTAATGAAATTTCTAAGATAAGTGAACAACATGATTCAGCATGCAACCAGGGAGTCAGCTGATATAACTCAATATTTCTTATTTTATTGAATGACATATACAAATTCATGCGATCAGAAGCGAGTTCACAACAGGTTTCAGCAAATGAAAATATTTGAAATAAAATGAAAACTAAGTTTAGCTCACAAGTTGCAGTGTACACACAGCCTTATACAACCACAACATACATTGAACATGCTGATAAAGCTATACAGATTACAGCTAAATTTACACTATAATTAATTGCGTATAGTGTAGTATGTTTCACTTCCTGAGGCGTGAAAAAATCGTTCTTCCCAGCACCGCTGAATTGAACTTGTAGGTTAAAGAAAGTTCGTCCGCTTGACTATAATCTGCTCTGAAGCAAAGCACTATATTTGCACGATCATAAATATACAAATCACGGCTAGAAATTCTATGGTATCTAACTGTCAGGGGTGTTAAAGTAGTAAAAAACTAACCTATGTACACAGGTAAAAATTCCCAACTTGTTCCCAGTTGATATAATAATAATAATGAATAATTTGTATTTATTAGTACTCTCGTGCAGTATAAATACACTGAATTAACGAGTTGTAAGCAAATACTAAACTAAATTTAGGTAAATCTAAAATAACTAAAACTAAGTCCATCTTAGCGCTATTTACAAATTAGATACTTATCCCACGCAAATATCATGGGGGGAGGGGCACAGCTCCCTGGCGTCCCCGCTTCCTATGCCCCTGCAAGCCCTGCTCGAAGTTTCACATTGCACTTGGCTTCACCTTGTGCTGCATTACTTCCCTTTCCTTCCAGTAATGCACTTGGACTGCTTTAGTCCTTCATTAGCACACGTAATGACTGTCAATTTCTGCTGGCTGCCGCCGAGATTAAACAACACATTATTTCGGTAGAATTGAGATAGTACTGTTGTTTTTCATTACTTAATTAATATCTATGTTTTCTTGTTGAATTTCCTTTCTCTAATGGTGTCACATACGACAGACAGACAAGATAGGCCCCGATTACAAATTACTCTTCATCCGCGACATTCATTAATAATAATATAGATCAATGCAAGCGTATACTAAATGCTTAGTGCAGCTATAGCTATTGTTGCCCATATGCATGGTATTTTGTTCTGTACTGATAAGATTGTGGTCGTATGGTTTAATTTCAAACACTAGCAGCTTAAATCATTACTGCATGTTCCATGCATGCAAAGGCGATTAGTCATTCCTGTTAAGAGCTGCATATACAGACGCATATTTCGACATCCTTGGATGGAAAAGTCACTGATAAAATAGCAGCGATTATCGACTTAAAATAGTTACTAGCACATCATAGCGAGGGTCACAAAGATGGGAGGGTCCCTACCCATTTGCCCTCTGAAATTTGCGCCAAGTCCCAATCCCATTTAAATTTTTTTAGAAATTCCAGGTGCAGATATTAAAATCCCAGTCAGAAAGAATCCTCTTTTCATCCGTAAGCAGCAAATTTTTCAAGCCTCAAAATGTGTGGATGCATCAAAATAGGATCCAAGATGGCTGCCATATTTGTAACAAACGAAGTATGCTGCAATACATGTTTTTATCCAGACCGTACAACCCGGTTCAAATCTTATTGAATGATACTGCACGCAATCAAGGACTTTCATTCATCGACGGTCCGTTATCAAGGTTCATTGTATAAAAATGTGAGTAAGACTACAAACTAAAAAACTCTAAGACAAAATGTGACTTTGATCCACTAAAGCTCACAAAGTGTTTCATTTATTTACTATACGATTATCTAGCAGAACAAAAAGGAAAATTCTGCTGTAGCTTTTGCTTGATGTGATTCTTGCATGCTTGTGGTATTTGGTGCTTGGTTCAGATTTTTACAGCATAGGCTAGGCTTACAGTGACTTAAGGTAAAATAACTGGAACTGAGCAGTTTTAACACATCAATCGAAACAAGCCAATCATGGGTCGGTCATATAACACTCATAGCTACAAATTAACGGCGATTTGCAAAAAGTCGTTAAATCTTGAATACGCGATTCTGGTTGGTTGATGCTCGTACTGAACTATAGTTAACTACGGTTTTGTACAACCTGCCCCAGTACTTGACAGTGTAAAACCCGAGAGGTTCCAGGTAGATTGGAAACCCGCCCAACCAACGCGTCTCATGAAAAAATTGACGTTAGATTACTTATAAAACAAACAATAATTATCGAAATCGGGAGTAGGATGAGATTTACAAATTCGTGGACAGTAAATGCACGCTGTTTTAATCACTGATGAAACGAAATAGCTCACAATTATGCAATATATCTCTTATCTCGATGCCGATGGTGCGTGAATAGTCCTAGTATCCCTCATATCGTATGTAGTGATGATTAAGATAGATTAAATTGCGCGTTATCAAACAAGTTGTACAGTTTAAAAACCCCACATCAATTATTTCATTCACGTGTGGTATAAACACCCATCCAGACTTTTTAGCCTTTTATCTTACCTTGTGCTTATGCTACGACGCAAGGGAAGGCTTTAATGAAACGCAATGAAGTGTACGACACAGCGCCGGAGCTACGGGGGGGGGGGTGACACCCCCCCAAAATTTCTTTAGACAAGGTTCAGTCGGCGGACTCTGCATTTTAGTCGGCAGAGTGGCTTATAATATCGTTAACGAAAGTA
>JAODVM010402585.1:0-10515 GCA_025400095.1 Phenganax marumi
ATTCATATTTATATATACACTGTTTTGTTCATATTTGTATTAAATAGTATTAAGAACATCACTGAATGCACTTGACCCACTAGTTATGTACTGGATACTAATGACAGTTACAACATATAATACCTTTTGATTTTGAAGTTTCATGATGTTGGGCAACTTGTTCACATTTTGATTTCAGATTATTTTCCAGCTCAGGAATTATTCCTTGCTGAAGGACCTAGACAGACAATCAGCAATATCAAAGTTTGTTGTTGGACCAGTTTGAAGCCTCCAGAGTTAACAACAAGTACTAGCCATTTTCTGTGAATCGCGTGGATGTAAACTCTCAGCTTTCAAACCAAGCAGTGTCACATTTGTACCACCAACTTCAGGACTGAAATCTAAGTAGTCTACCAGCTCGGCAGCTGTTAATGCTTCTTTCATCGCCTTAGAAAGAGTGGATAAAAAAGTTGAGACCAAGCATTTCATTTCTGAAACAATCTCCTTGTATCCTGGAACATGTAGCATGGTAGAACCATTGTTTACCTCTGCAGATGGATTCGTTGTTTCATGATCATGTTTACTGATATTTTCATCCAACAAAAGTTCCTTCAGTTCATCGTAGACAACCTTTATTTGGAGGTATTGCAATTTCTCTCGCCTCAAAGCATCACGAACCTTTAAAACATTAATAAATAAAATATTGACAATACATACATATAGTCTTAACGACCCTAGAGTCTCACCACAGTGTACTCTCACCCTGCAACATACACGGTCTGATGTTAGACAGAAAAATTTCTTACTTCCTTGTACTCTCGTTTGATTCCTTTTGTTGTTCCATCATTTTCAACGTATCTTGTCAAAGATTTCAGCAACTTTTTGAATTCAGGATATTTTTCTAAATCCCAATGATTCACAAGGACTGGCAGCTCCATGGTCAAGTCCACACTAGAGTAAAAAAGAAATAAGTTACTTATAATCCTGCTAACTGCTCAGAAAAAGCCTACCTTTGTCTCTACTACCGAAGCAGCTCATAGTGAAACAAAAACATTTATAATTTTTCCAACTCCCACTTTGCCGCCATATTTGAAATTATTCTTGTTTTGCTTTTAAAAGCAACTTTTTGATTGGTCGAGAGATTTTCAAATGTTCTATAAAAAAATATGAGGGATCACTCTAGTTTCCGTAGAATATGACGGGTAAAGTGGGGGTAAAGAAATTGCCAGTGGTAAGACAAGATACAGCGGGTGAATTAAGAACACCTACCAAGATAGGAGTATAATAGGGGCTACTTAAGTATGTACAGTAAGTACATATGTACATGGTACAGTATCACGAGAAAATATTAGGGTGAATTAGGAGTATACAGGGTTAAAAGAATAGGAGTTTATTGAATAATCATGGTTAATATGGGATAAATCATTCTCCTTTTTGTTTGTTGGTCGTGTTCGCACTTGTGCAAATTGTTGGTCTACTTTATAAAAACTCGACTGTTTTTACTTTAAATATCTTTAATTTTTGACCTTGCGAATTGTTATCAGTTTGTATACCCACCAGTTCTTCTTGTGCACCGAATTTTTATATTTTACACTGGTATGTTATTTGAAAGAATTCAAGAGTTGTACATATTTTTTGTGCCTATAAATATTTATATGACGTTATTTACTATATTTTTATTTAATATAAATATTCGTAATATGTAAAAGGAGCAAGTGACGAGTATAGTTTATATTTGCGTAAATTTTTGAATATATTCTTAGCCATGACGTCTGGTGTAGAGTATATTAAAAGTTGGGCTGGCCTTTTGAAAATTGGACAATTTGTAAGTATACTGTGATCACAGAATACATGTACCCGGACAAAATGTGCTCCAGGGTGGCTCACCCTATTTATTTGATCTAAAGTCAGGCCGTTTTACTTGTCGAGGGTAGATCCTTGTATTGTAATAAATTTAAATCTTTTTAAATTTATTCTAGATTACTCTGCTGATTGCATTTTCATGCTTGGCTGATTTTAGCAATAAGTCTGAGAATAATGGGTCTTTTAAGTTTTTCCTATTTGTCACCATCACAGCATGGTTAATCACGATGGTACTGTTCGTGCTCTTTGCTTCAGGCTATTATGAAAGAGTTGAAATCCAGTGGAGTCTTGCAGTTATGTAACATCTATTTACTTCACTAGTCTGTCTTATCCTGAACTATTTATCTTGTCACAGAAAGTCCTTGCTATGAGTTAGCAAAACTATCTGCAAATTTATCTTGTTAGCGTGCTAAGTAGCCGTGATCCTACATTTGCTTAGTTTGGTTAGTATGGAGCCAGGTACTTTTTACTCTTCAGGGGCCAGTTGTTCGAAAGTTGGATAGCGCTATCCATTGGATAGAGAATTTTTCAACGTTCATAAAGTTGGACAAAAAATATCGAAACTTCCAATTTGGTCAGCGATATAAATATAAGAGACTTTAATCTATCGATACAAGTCATAATTTTATGTTATGACGATCAATGGGAAATTTCACGAAGGCTAAAAAAATCACTATCCAGTGGATAGCGCTATCCACCTTTCGAGCAACCGGCCCCTGGTTGAGGCCCTTCTATCTTGATGGTTAATCATCTCTTTTAGATGTTAATATATTCAGTCGTGTTAGTGATACTTCTGCTAATTTCAACTTCACTCGTGGCTGATAAAGCTCGCAAGTTTCGACGTGGCGTTAAGGAAGTGTCTCATGATGGAACAGTGGAGTATATTGATGTCTGTGATATATATGACGAAAACGGAGTACCTTGCAGTAATGTAGAAGCTGCTGCGGTACGTAACAATAGCTATTTACAAAAATCTCTAATACAATAAACCCTAACATAATAAGTACATTCAAGGGTTTATTGTGAAGTCGGGAATTGAAAAATATTTATAATATTTGAGTCATTTAAATAAGAATTGTAATACGTTTTCTTGTAAAAAAAAATTCATCTCGATGGAACTAAAGTTTCTGGAAATGACATAAACATGAGAACTGCAAATAAAGTCTTTTTAAAACTTACACCTTTGTATTATTTTCAGAAGCTTTACCTGCATGTAAAATCCATGAACATGTGGTTTTTTTCAAGCAAAAGTAAACTATAATTTGTCAGTGATTCAAATTTTATAGACATGTAAAATGCCTGCTCTTAAGTTCTATATGTTTGTGTTTCTGGCACAGGTTTTTGGTTTCATTGCACTGGGTTTATTTCTTGCCGATGCAGTGTTCTATTTCTTCAAATATCGAAATGACGGGCACGTTGCTGATCAAGATGGCTTTGTTCAGCAAGATACCACTGGCACTCAAAAAGATAGAGGCATTGTTGAGGAAATACCTTGAGTTACTAACTGCTATCATAAATGCTCTCAACATTAGTATTGGTGTAAATGGTTAAGAGCAATAGCAGAACTAATTCATGAGATCATTTCTTTTGGCACTTTACTATATAATTAGATCTATGGATCAATAGACAACTGATTGGGCGTGTTAGTTTGTTTCATGACTGTTCTCATGCAAAAACACTTAGAGTTCTACATGATCAATCACATTTGTATGATGGTAAAGTTATACCATACTAGCACTAAATTAATAATATAATTGTAATCTATTTAAACAGTGTTTGCTTGAACTACAGTTGATCTTTGATCTAATCTATTCGAAAAGAACACATTATATAAGCCATGTCTAGTGCCTTTCAAGCTACCATTCAAATATACCTCAAAAATAGGTACGCCATGCGTACATGTATCTGCGCAAATCGCAGCTTTTTGGCATAGACGTAAGCTAAGTACGGACCACATGGTTTATGCAGGATGACGCTTTTATGCCGGGAGTGGACAGGAACGTACAAACACTGAACCACTGACAGTCCTTGGTTTTCTACTGATTAATTACAATTTTTATTGACAGCTATTTTCTCCTCAAATTCCTACACATCCTGAAAAACTTTAAAATCAAACGTTAAGTAGGAAAAAAATGGGTGAACACATAACTATTGCAGTCAGTTAAAAAGCTTTCAATTTCGTCGTTTAAGGAATTCATAGATGTGATTTCTATTTTAAAGTTAACCACCGTTTAAGCTAAACGTGCTTCGAACAACCGGCCGCCGACGACTGCAGCTAAGAACAAGCTTAAAACCTTCTACTCTCTTCACAAAACGATACTTGATCGGCCAAACTGCCATTATGTTCAATCGTACTCAGATCCAATCGTAATGCTCATATCACTGCCAACGATATCAGTTTGATGAAACCACTTGTTCGTATCCAGAACAACTGAAAATACGAAACAAACACATCATACATGAACTAAATTTAGCAAAGGCTAGCTTTTGCCTGACAATAGATCGTAGAGCATGTCTTTTCAAGTTTCGTCACAGACCATGAGATTTTGATTGTTCGTGAATTTGTCTATTCAACACTTACTGATATCCCCAGGTTGCACTACTACTGTATGTTTTGGTGTTGTACATTTGAAATAGCATTCAGGAGGTGGCTCCAAGATCCATTGCTTTGTGCCTTTAATCTGCGCTTGCCATGATGCTTTGCCTACTGCATCAATCTAGATTGGAAACCAAAGTTTGAAACTTTGTACAAAAGACTCTGTCTATTTCTAATTCAGGCTGATATAATATAACAAAACACTTGCTTCTATTTATCACGAACTTTGAACGAATGATGAGGAAGTAGAGCGGCGTATTTCATGTCATAGCAACAAAGTGTCCTAATGATGCATATTGTCTACTTTGAGCAACCAGTCAATGGTGAAGTGGCAATGTAAGGTCATGCTCTTATGAGATCGAGAGGCACTAGGGTGGATGAATGTTTCGGTAGGTCTCTTCAAGTGATCATAGCTACACCATAACAGGGGACGTCCTTAGGTAGACGAATGTTTGGCAAGTCACCACAAGTGATGGTTGAACCGTGACAAGCGACGTAGTAACGTTACGTCACGTTGCCGCTAAGGGACAAATAAGTGCTTTTTATAAGTGTCTCCAAGTGCGACCCTGTGCAATGGATGATTCGAAGCTCTTGACTAAAGTGTGATATAGACAAGAAAAACGAAATCCATCATCACAGCTTCAAAGAGTATCCTAAAATGAGTGAAATTGCAAAGTTTGGTTGCGAAATGCTGTAAAGTGCGGAAGATATAGCCCTGCGAAGTTCGCAAACAGTTCTTGTAATGCGTGGGGACGTTCAACTACTTTTAACTCAAGCGATTATTTTTTCCGCACGCTTTACAAAAGTGAATATAGTTTGCAAATTTCGCAGGAATATAGTTTTTTTTCACATTTTTTCACCATTTCGCAAACGAAATTCCCCATTTACTTATTTTTGGATGCGCTCTTAATAAGCTGTGATAATGGATTGTGTGATAATGGACAGTCGCTAGCTCGAATCACTCATTTTCGACTTACATGAAGGTGAGCGCCATAACCAGGGCATCCCATGAATATCCAATCAGTTTTACTAGATTCCGACTCGTCTGGAAGAAAGTACGGTTTCTGGTAGTACTTTCGAAGCACATTAGCCGCCCCGGAGTCGCAGTTACTCCTAAATTGATATATTAACAGTCAGACTCGAAAAAAACGTACGAAAATGAAATGGGCAGAGTTGAAATAAAGGTCCTAGCAGTATTCTGAAGTATGTTAATCTGAGAATCCTTGCATAAACTCTTATTGGAGACAATCTTTGAAAAAAACAAACTTGTGTAAAAAGAAGGAACGACTGAACTGTTTACTGATTAAGGGCCTGTTCATATGGGCCAAAGTTATCCCGGTTAGCAAGGAAACTTTTCGGCAAGTTTGCTAGCGAGATCTCGCCTTATTAACAAATGGTACAAAAAATTAGATTGTGTTCACGAGACGAAAAGTTATCCCGCTTACCGAGATCTCGCTGGTTGAAAGGCGAGATCTCGGTTAGCGGGGTAAAATTCTCCCCGTATGAACGCAATTTTCCCGCAGCCGAAAACTTTCCCCGGTAAGCGGGACAACGTTTCGCCATATGAACAGAACAAAACTATTTGGCTGGTCGAAAAGTTTCTTTGCTAACCGGGATAACTTTGGCCCATATGCACAGGCCCTAACTGTTTTAATTTAGTCAATTATAGCCAGTAACAGTATGTCATGACGTAATTAAAACTAGTGGTTTCGAATGTCAAGCTTCGAAACTCCCCATACTTCTGGAACGTGTTTTAACACATATTTGAAGTTCAAGTGATATTGAATTAAGCACAGTACGCGACGAAATATGCAAATTATAAACAAATATTCCTTCAAGGCCAATAACAATTTTTACCACTGATAAGGAAAACTTACCAGCCAATATACCAGGGTTTGCCTTCCATTTTTGCCATACTATCCGACATATTAAAAACTTCGCCCAAATTTTCAAAGTTTGTACGATAAGGAAAGAATTGACAATCTCTATCAATGGATTGTAGCACAGGGCTATTTATCGGGTAGATATTCTTGAAAAACTCAAAGCTAAAATGCGACAGGGCACTCCAATCTTTGCTGCCATTTCGTATCAACACTGGTCGTCCTGTGTACGCATATTTCTCCAAGAAATCG
Organism: Phenganax marumi; assembly: GCA_025400095.1. NCBI lineage: Eukaryota > Metazoa > Cnidaria > Anthozoa > Malacalcyonacea > Clavulariidae > Phenganax > Phenganax marumi. Next base: position 6,571 of record JAODVM010402585.1, read on the forward strand.
TCTTTACTCAGACTTGTAACAATATCAACTGACGAAACGTCTTGGCAGAATGCACAATGAACAGGGGGCCTGAACATATCTAAAAAAATCTCGGTAACTGGTATTAAACATGTCTCTTTTTCCAACTTAATGCCCAAGACTTTTTCAGTAAAAGAAGTCATGAGTTTCTTTTGAGTCTCTTCACCGATTCTTCTGAATGTTTGGTAAGCCAACGTAGGTATCAGGATGGCACATACTAACACGATAAGTACGATTCGATAACTACGGTGTCGAAGTGAATTGAACGACTTTATTTTCTTGAAGTCTTTGCTCTTAATTTCGAGTTGCTTTGCTCGCTTTTTTAACCGTAGGAACGCTTCTTTTGCGAGCTTTATATTCGCTTCCTTGTCAGCCATATTTCAACACTCGTAATACGCCGTCTCCTTGACATGCTCCGTTGATTTTATGTGTCATATTTGCACAAGGGATATAATGCACGAAAAAGACTCAATGTCATCAAGGTTATTAAAGACGCTTCTTTAAAACTGATATAACGCACGCTTAATCAGCTGCTAAACTACTTAACTTTATTGGTCTACGCTGGGTTTCCAATCAACCCATAGCAAAAAGTGCAAAGCAATAATCCAAAAACATGGTCTCTATTCAAAATTTAGTCGCAAGCGAAGGGATGTAAATGATATATTGTATCTGGCCTCTCTTAAAATCTCAAGCTCTTTCAACAAAGAGCGGGCATTGTTATACTGCAGTGACACGGTGCTAATGTTTTTCTTACTCGATAGAATCCATGCGAGTCCGATTACAATATATTTTGACAGCAGATGGCTTTTGGTGCGTTTAAGCCTGGTTCTCATATGCCGCCGCCGATGACCGGTGACGTTCATTGTCCTTGGTCGCTGAAGCTTGAACTCTTTCGTTTAGTTTCTTCTCAAATGGTCAAACACAAAGAGGGCCGCCGGCATCGGCGGTAAATGAAAACCAGGCCTTAGAAGGCAGTGATTTAGCCCTGGGAAAGAATATTAGCGCGTGCATGGTAACCAGGGCTGCAGGCAGGGTAACAGTAAAACATTTCAGAATGTACGTTAGCTTTAAAACATTTTGAAATTTTAGTGTTAAATAGGACTCATACTTCATTTGATCTTAATGCCACGAGTAAGATGTGTCTTGATACCAGTACTCTCGCCTCCATAACGAGTGATCTCTTTTACAACTGGAGTAGTCTACAATGAAATTAACCATGTAACCAATGAAATTAACCATTCTCAAGCAGATTTCTCGAAAGTCACTTCATCGATCTTCACCAGCAGTCCATACACTGATTTTCCTTACCTGACTTTTGCGTTTTATCTTGGCCTTGACAAATTTTTTTCTGTGTTTAAGACGAGGGTTGCGAACGTCTTTCTTCCGTTTAGGAGTAAGACCTTTATTTTTTGAAATCTACAGATAATAGCGAGAACGTTTTCAACAGGCACGTCTTGTCATATGCCACAGAACAAGCAAGTCACATTGTGAAAGAAAGCATTTTTACATTATGCTGCTAGAAGACTTTGTACCTGATACGTTATTCCACGCTTTCCATCAGGAACAATGTCACCGTCGTCGATACTCTCAACATCTGCTTCGAGCGATTTGCTAAAATCAATGGATACAAAAGTAGGTATGTTCACTAATTCCTTCAATCCAGCGAATGGTGTTCAAATTCAGACTTTTATACAGTAGCAAGAGCAAGCACACTTATTTTACTGCTTCCTGTGTTTTTCAACACAGCATTCACGTCGTTTTCTCTGGACAACTGCAAGTTGACCACTAGCCGCCGTCCAATATTGCTTAGTAAATTACTCAACTCTTCACGACACTAGTTACCAGTCTCCACGACTGGAATCAGTCGAGCTTCACTTACGCATGCGCTTTGACGCGCTCGTCTTTCCTTTTCTTCTTCATATCTCGAATTGCTTCATAATAACTCAGAGGATCAAGACCTTCAAGCCTCTTCCTTTTTTTGCCGGCAGAACGCTTAAAAAATTTTCATGCAATTGTTCAGTGAGTCAACATTAAGTCTCAAAGATTCGAACACGCAGGAATATCACACATTTGCTTACCTTTGATAAAACGTCATCATTTTCGCTTTCCTTTGAAGGAGTTTTAGAGCTTGAAAACATGACCTTTTTCTTCGAGCCTTTTTTCTACAAAAAGGCGCAAAAAATCGCATTAGAAATCGTGAGAAATCGTATTCTTGTTTCCACAATTCAGCCTAGTCGGCTGCTATATAAATTTTATTAAACATATCTACCTATTTATCTCCAAAGGCTTGCACATGAAAATAAAATATGTTACAGTACGTTTTCGTAATAAATTATTTCGTGCACTTACATACAGCTGTATAAATCATATAGTAGGTAACACCATTACCTTTTGTACTTTGTCATTATCATGTTCCTTTGAGCTTTCATTTGGCGTTTCGTCTACGAGAAGTTTTGAACATTGGTGGTTAGCATGTACTGCCCTTACAACACGAATTGGTATTCCATTCAGTCATAGCTACTGTAAAGGTACCTGCACTGTCTTTAAATTTTTTCAGAAAATTTTCAATATCATCTTGAAGCTTAATATCAAAAGGCTCAAACTGTTGAAGAAGCTGGTAAAAAGAAATCAAAGTTTTTCAAATCCAAATACTAAACTTTCTACAATATCACTTTCGAATGTCACATAAACAAACCTCTCTATATTGTACAAGTCTTTCTATAACTGGGTGATTTTTCACTGGCGTTTGACTTGCTTTTAACAGCAGGTAGAAATAAACGTTGGCAATATAACTATAAAGCAGAACACCAATACTGGTTAACATCAAGTGTAACTGGCTACGAATTAAAGCCAAAAAATTAGTGGGTAAATTAATACTAGCAAGAATATTAATAAAAGTGCAGTGCGTCAAACATGCTGTAGGACATTAATTATTATGTCGAGCATAGGAGAAACTAAACTGATACTTTGACAATATTGATTTAATTTACAGCATGATATATTTTTACAACACACTTCATAATCAACTGGTGTTTCATCTCTAAGTACTTCACTCCCTAGAAAGGATTAATAATCATATTTCTTTACAACAAAGTTTTTATTCCAAAACTTAGAAACAACCAGTATTAATGCACTAGTGGGCTGATCACTTTTTTTAATTTCAAACCTGCGGGTTAGTGATTTTTCCAGATCTTGCCATTTGTACAAGTGGACGTAAACGATCAATAACTTCAGAAAACTGAAAAATGCAATATTTCAAGTTCAATTGCATGAAGTTTCTGTACTCTTCACAAAATAAGTTAATGAAATATTGCATAACATGTTATATACCTTCTCTTTTACATCATTGACAAGCTCAAAAAGTTCAGGAGAGTCTTTAGCCAACAACTGTAAAATAATTGTAGAAACATTATCAAATAAAAGTTTTGCAACTAGTTAGTTTGTATATTTGTCATCCTAAATCTGCTCTTAGGTGAAACTAATAGATTCTACACCTGCTCAAATCAACTTACTTTCAGTTTTTCTTCTTTCGACAATTTTGACAAATCCATGACTATTTTCTCTGGTTGTACCTATGCCAGAAAATCAAATGACCGAATGGATTTGTAAGGCTCCATTACTAAAGTACAAATGATGCACACCAGTACCTTCTCATGTTTTTTATGCTGCTGTACTTCTTGTCCTTCTTTGTCCATTAACTATTAGCAAAATTGAGAAATGAAGGGGGAAACATGAGAGAACTGTGATGGAAAGTTACTTGTAGCAAGAAAATCCCACAATGAAATAATGGAATTATCACAGTAGAAGGCACTCACTAATATTGTGTAACTGTTGCACAATCACTCTGTCTTTAGGAGTTATTATACCTCAAAGTCTTCAATGTCAAAATCATCTTCGTCCAAACGAGCAGCCATGTTTTGCTGAAGC
>JAODVM010402696.1:0-10515 GCA_025400095.1 Phenganax marumi
CAGAGTAGTTGACAGACTCTTTTCACATGAGAAAGTTAAGTCCGAGCTGAGAATTGAACCCGCACCCTCAGTGGTGATAGGCGCAAGTCCTAGCGATTGCGCCACCGAATCGTCGAAGGATTTAACTGGGCATTTGTGTTTTCAAGAGCTTTCTGCAGGACCAGTGTAATATCTTTTTTGGCTGGCAACTTTCCATTATATTCGTTCTTACAATATTATTCCATGGCGTGTACGTGTTTTCGTAACAAGGTCCAATTTTTAATGCCGTACATCATGTATGCTTCTTTGTTTTCGTTGAACAAATCTGCCTCAATTCGTCGTGAAAAGGACTGGCTGACTGAATTACACGCAGTTTGTTTATTTTGCAATTCTCCTTTCAGGGTTTGAATGTGTTTTTCCTTTTTTCGTATAATGTTTTCCAATTCTTTGGTGTTCAGCTCCCCAGCGTGAAATTTCTCTTGGCCGCACGAAAACACCAAGAACATTGGCCATAAGTGCAGCTTCGGGAAGTGTGTCCAAGGCGTAAATGACATTTTCTACAGAGATTACCGTGCGATGGATAACTTTTTACTTTTTCCAGCCGTGTATAAATTGACTCACATTGTTTTTAAGAATTGACACGCTAGTAGGTAATCCCGTACATATGGGGCCGGAAGTGACGTCACACATGTGCCATGGGCTACCGGAAGCTCTGATGGGCGTACGTACGACGTACGTACAAAGTGACCTCAGCCCCAGCGTGCATTCCGTGTAAATGGTACACCGGATATACGTCAAAGAAATGTTTTCTTACGCCAACACAAACTGAAGTTTCATCCTATTGATAAACGGGATTGGTTGACCCCGCCCACTGAAAAACCAAAAGAGACGTGGCCCGTCCGGCCCGTTGACGCCTATTTTCATTGACACCGCTGTGCAATTTAGCACAAATGCCCAGTTTACAAGTTACAGTATAATCAGAATACTTGTTTCAATTAGCAAATAAAACACTTAACAATGTGGAGTAAAATATCTTTTCAGTAGTATAGTTAATGCAACTAACGTAACAACAATAGTTTAATTTTAATCATTACATCACTGCTTAATTGTTATCGTGCTACAGCATCGTGTATCGTTATCGCAGGCAACTGCGCATTTCCAGCTAATGTACTTCACTGATTCATAACAGAAACAACGAAATTCACACAAAGTTAATAAAATGAATCCAGCGGTACACTTCCGTTGAGTATTGGTGAATGCAAGTCATTAACAACTTTACTTTACATGTGCAGGTAATACTAAAACGTCTTAACCCTTGCAGCCCCAATAGGGGTCAAATCGACCCCACCGTCTTTTCAGTGCCCGCAAACCAGTGGTGTCTGCGTTATAGTCGTAAATGACATGCGCTTATCAAGAAAATAATATTTTCATTGAATTCCTTGTAGAAAGTTGGGGGTTTGCGAAGTTTTTGCTGCGATTTTTAGTCAAATTCTTTTACATAGGCACGCACCAATTATCAAAATGGCGACCAAAACAACAAATAAAACATTGGAAGAGGTTTTGTTGGATTTAGACAGCAATTCATGTGATTCTGGCTCTGAAACAACAGAAACTGATAGTGGAAGTGCTCCAAGTTCAGAAACAGAATCACAACCAGACTCTGAACATGCTGAAACTGGTGAGGTTCCTGAAAATACTGAAAAGGCAAGTGTAAGTGTATCAATTTTATACATGTATGCTATTATTTGGGCTATTATTTATGCTATTTATAACCAAATACTCAGGTATAAGTGGCAGTATTTATTTTACAATTGTACTATGAATGCCATGTTCTGAGTTCCATTTATATTAGAACGTTGGGCTGATTTGAGCCACAAAACTGACCAGATGGATTATTTGATGTAGAATGAATCAACTGATGAAGGCAGCATTGCCCAAGACAATACACAAGAGGAAGTATCTGAGACCTCCTCTAGAAGAGGTGGTGGTGGGCCACAAGTCAGAGGGCATGGTCGAGGGGCTGCTACACAGAATGGTAGAGGGACCAACCGAGGACGCGGGAGAGGGCGTGCCCGAGGATCTAGTAGAGGACGTGGCCAAGGACGAGGTAAAAGGAAAGATACAAACTCTGCTTCACGAAAAAAGAAAAAGGAATCAAAATACAAGTGGAAGGTGTGTAATGGTAACTATGTAAATAATAATTCCTCAAAGGTGTTCTTAGAAGCTTCTGGCCCAAGACGACTACCTGATTTGCAAGAGCCCATTGACTTCTTCCTACTGTTTATCACTGAGGCATTGATCATGCATATTGTGGAACAGACCAATGTTTATGCTATTCAAAAAGAAGCTGCTGCATTTATTCCAGTTTCCAAGGAAGAAATTCTTGCTTTCATTGGGATTATCATTGCTATGGGCTTGACTCCATTCCCAAAACTTAAGGACTACTGGCGAAAAGGGATTTTTGGAGTAACATGGTTTCGTTCAATTATGCCAAGAAATCGTTTTTCTGAAATTCTACGCTACTTGCATATCAGTGATAATGCAATGTGTCCTCCAACAGGTGATCCAAAGCACAAACTTTATAAAATTCAAACAGTCATTGACACCCTGATTGGAACATTTCAGAAATACTATGTCCCAGGACAATGTCTGAGTGTTGATGAGCAAATGCTTGGAACAAAATGCAGAATATCATTCATCCAATACATGCCAAAAAAGCCAAGGAAATTTGGCATAAAGATTTGGGCATTGTGTGAGGCAGCTACTGGCTATTGTTGCAACTTTCAAATTTACACTGGAAAACAGAAAAACAAACAGGAGCATGGTTTATCACACCGAGTGGTAACAGAGTTACTTGAACCATACCGTGGAAAATGGCATATTGCTTACTTTGACAATTACTTTACTTCTGTTCAACTTGCACTAGACCTTCTAAAAGAACAGATTCTTTGTTGTGGTACAATAAGGGCAGATAGAAAAGATTTGCCTTTAGATCTTGGATTTGAGGTACCACCATTGCAGAGAGGTGAGGCAAAATTCTGGCGGTGTGGTGAAATGACACTTGTCCATTGGAAAGATAAAAGACATGTCTATGGCCTTTCAACTTTTCATGGCAACACAATCACCACTATTTCAGCAAGAAGAGATGAGAGTGAAGATGTCCAGAAACCAGAGCTCTTTTGTAATTATAACAAACACATGGGTGGCGTTGATCGTTTGGATCAGCTAATATCAAACTATAATATGCAGAGAAAATGTAAAAAGTGGTGGAAAAAGGTTTTTGTGAGATTGGTAGAACTTTGCATTGTAAATGCTCTTGTGTTATACCTTCATAAAAAACCAGACAAACAGAAAAAGAAGAGTGTGCACAGGATATTTCGTGAGACTTTGGCAATTCAGCTGACAGAGAACTTCCTTGACAAGAAAGCTGCAGAGTATAAGTCACCTTTGGCTCATTACACAAGTAATGAAGACCGGTTGATTGGAAAGCACTTTCCCACCAAAAATGCAAAAAGAGGTAGATGTGCTGTATGTGCTTACAAAAGATCTGCATCTGGTAAAAGAAAGGACACAAAGACCAAAAACTACTGCCAAAAGTGCGAGAAGTTCTTGTGCTCACAGTGTTTTGAAATATATCACACACGAAGTGTGTGGTAGGTATGTCTGTGACTGTGTAATTTTCTGATTATATTAATATTTTTGAATCATTAAATTCTATTGGACTAATAATCTTAACATTTTTAATCCATATATTTCAGTCAAAGTGTTTTAGCATTCAAATACAATTCACATTCATTGGTGCAGGTAATTTCGGTAAATCGTTTGCAATAGCTGTTGATCGTAAACCTGGCATACAAGATTTACCATGTAATGTATACTCATGAGCTGCATATCAAAATGAAGCTCTTGAACTGCTCTTTTATGATATTGCATAGACAAAAATTAAAAACACAGTATACACTGCTTAAAATGGATTGGAATTGGAATTACCGGCACGACTAGAAAACGATGTTGCAATTAAAGGGCTGATAGTACACACTGATAGGCGATTTTTTTTTCAGTGATGCAAAATTCAGTTTCATCATGATTTGAGGATTCTAATGATATGCTGGTTTGTGTGCCTAGCATTAACCAATCAGGCTGGGACTAAGATACAATAAGAAATATCGAAATTCAATATTTTGAGAAAAAACCCCTGGGGCTGCAAGGGTTAAACAACAACATGGTTCAATTGTAATTGTTAATCATGATAACATTGCATTTATGTATTGCAGTGTAGCACCTTTGTCACAACAAGGCACTTTCCTGTAAACGACCTTGTTTTTTCAAAGAGAGAACGAGATCCATCATCCATTCAATGCTCATGACATTAATCTAGCAGTCAACTATTCCCTGATGTTCAATCTACCGCTAGAAATGGGCAATGTCCACGATCAGCAAGAACACGGTCAATAACTTTGGAACACTCGTACTTTTTTGCTCTGGAAGAAAAAAAGGAGTTGACTCGATGTGCTTTCATGTTATCGTCTCCTTCTAGATACAAACGCACGCCTTCTTTAATGATATTTTCACAGTGCTTAAGGGAAGGCAAGCACCAGTTGACTTTCGTTCTCCGAACAAGTGTATCATTAGACTGACCACCCGACTGCTGTTGGTTGCGCATGGCATTGTAAAAACTCTCAGCTATTGCCTCTGGACCGCCTTTTGCCAAAACAATGTCCAATAGAGCACATGATGGGGGTTGTGCAACATCATAGAGGACTTTGTTCGAGTAAAATGACTTATAAAAGCACTTCTCAGACAGTCTCACTTTTCGAACCATTCCATTCGAGAAACGCATCACAAAGATTGATTCAAGATTGGTCACTCTTCGGCTCGAATCTCCAATAAAGAAACACCATCAATAAAAAGATTGCTCATTTTATCATCAATTACATCAAACCAGTCTGGACAAACACTATGCCATACACCTTCAAAGACTGCTTTCTTCAACAAGCCCATGTAGGCGTGTGCCATACGTGTATCAAAATTTAGACCAGAAGCTTGAATGTGAGCCAACTTTGAAGCTACCTTCATCACTTCTTTGCGCTCCTCGACTCCATACTCTTCTATTTCCCCTTCTGGCAAGCGGAACATAATCTTCCCATCTTCAGCAGTACCACAGTGAAGCCCAACGAGATTTGCTGCATCAAATACTTCAAGGTTTGACATCACTTCACTGCGAACGATAGAGGCAACTCGTTTTTCCAACGATTCCATAAGATCTTTGGCAAATCTTCTATGGTCTTGTTTGATTTCATGTTGTTCTCTCATAGTCCACATAAAGCGGCCTTCTCCAGAATCTTTTCCACCATCGCTTGTAACCAACCACCCAGACAAAAGGGTAACACCTCTAAAAACACCACCAGGTTCAAGATTATGTTCCACTTGTTTCAGTCTTGGAAATGCTTCAGGATCATTGTTAACAGCTTTCATCAACTTTGCACTGACTTTCGGCCACCACAACTTCAACTTCCAAACCGGTGTGTCTAGAGCCTGCGCGTGGACCATCAAATCAACAACAGGACTTAAGATGTCAAGAAGTGCCCATAGATCGTGGACAAAATCTGATCCCGCCACCATGTACTGCCATTCTTCTTCCACGACTCGGTTTGGGTGAAGCAGCTCAAAAGCTTTCCAAAGGACGTTGAAACTCTTCTCTATTTTTACCCATTGCTCGTACGATGAACTCGCGAACCTTTGTGTGGCATAGGATACTGGTCGCCTTGCATTTTGGTCAACCATTTGTAGAAATGCAAATCCTTTTCCGTTGGCTAGTACATGGTTGAACACATTACATCTTTTAATAAACTGTCGAAAAAAATTACCGCTGTTCGTTTTGGCGTCTCGCATGTCAGTGACAGCAAGATTAAGAAGATGCGCCGTATCCCACGTAATAGGAAGACTAAGATCATCATCGTTCTTTAAACCAAGAGCTTCTCGCAGATGCTTTTTGAACCCAGTAGCTGGATAAGGCCCATCTGCTCCCAATCCACAAAGACGAGACAGAATTTCAGGAGAAAAGTGCTCTGAAATTGCATGTAAGAGTTGCTTTGCAAGGGAATCGTACGTAGCCTCTTTGAAATCATCGTAAATTGCTGGTGCTGCCACTGGGATAGGGCATGGTGTACCACTGCCGTCCCTGGCAATGGTAAGAACTGCTTGGTTTGTAGTTCTGGAAGGAGTTGCTTTATCGGCTGTTGCCCAAAAATGGGGAGGCAGCTGTGTGGATGGAAGGGGAGTAGTAAGCCACGCTCTTATTTTCTCATCGAGTACTTTTTCTAGGCAACACATGATATGACTGAAATTGTTGCGACCATGTCCAATTGTGCCTACGACAACAGAACAGCTGGCTAGGAGAGAAATAAGAGTTTCAAAGTGTATACCAGCTGCCCCAAGCTTAACATCAGCAATTGCGGCTCGAAATAGGTTTCTGCATGCTGTAGATTTTTTTTTTAGTTGTTCCTTCCTCTTTCCGTGTTCATCCATGGCTCTTGCGTGTTTTGCTGATCCACGTCCAATGAGACAAAGATGATCAAGACATTGATTCTTCTGACGATACCAATTTTGGTTATGACCACTAATCAAGAGCCGCGAGGTTTTTTTGTCAATGAAAATGCCACTTGAGAGGGTGCCACTTCCTGTTGGATTCAGCAACTGTTGTGTTCTGAACGGTGTTAGTGGACGAAGTGTTGGTCGGGCAGCTAGGTGAAGCTCAAAACATGGTACACAACGCAAGATGGCACATTCGGTAATTTCATCGTAAAACCAGTCGAGAAGTTGCGTAGCATCGCTGAGCTCTATGATGTTGCTCGCTTTTCGTATTTCTTGTACAGATTTTCTAACTTCGTTATCCTCACAAGATAACTGCTCAAGTGATTTGTGTTGATCCGAAATGGTATAAACTTTTAGACTCAAGGCAGAAATAGCGTCTAAAACGCTCTTTAGCGACGCATCCTCACCAGCTGTTGGACATGCACTATTTGATTGTGCAACATCAAATAGTGTTGTTTGGGCTGGTTCTTTGATTTCTTCGGTTGTTTTGCTTGCATCTGTTAGCAAGTGATTGTCTAACAAATCAACTTCACTTTTACTTGTGGTTGAACAAACTTTAGCCCGTCGTTTGCAATACTTGCCTTTAAGTGAGACAGCTGATGGGGATGATGCTGGCACAAACGTGCATTTTTCTCTGTCGGGTAATTTATGCCATCTTTTTTTATGTCGTTGAATACTAGAATTATCTAATCGACAGATGCTTGAAGATCTTTCTTCTTGTTTCCCTTGCAAATATCGTTCCATACATTGCAAACAAACATGTTTTTCCCTCTGCTTTGGTTGGTAATGTACTTTTTGCTTTTTTGCAATTGGGCCCTGGGGTTTCTGAGATGTCAAGCAGCCTTTTTCCCACTCCAAAGTAAACTGACATTTCATTGATCTTCCTTGTTTTACTTCCTTTGAACCAGACTTGTTTATGTCAACTGCACCTGTGCAATCGCAAGATATTTCGATAAAGCAGTATGAAGTATCCTTTTGTCACAAAGCTAAAATTCATTGCAAATTTTGAAATTTGTTTCTATTGTGAAGGCAAGCACTGAAGTTTGATTGAATGTAAGACCTAAAGAATGAATGCGTTTATATTCTACGTGAATATTTAATGTATCTATACTATTGACTATTGTTTGATCCTACATGTAAAAAGCTCAAATAACTGTTATACTTGTTGTAAAGATTGATCACATTCACTAACCTCATCCAACATTTTCAAATCGCATAATCGCGTACTGGTACCGATAGCTGAACATGGTAGGTTAGTTTACCTCTATGCTCTAGCAATGTTAATAATAAACATACACCATGCGAAGTTATGCCGCTGTAAACATATTGGTAATACGGCCAAAAGTAAAACGGGCCGCTGGCTAGTCGCACGCTCACAGTGGGCACTCTAGTAACCCATGCTCGAAGACTTTTTAAAAAGTATTTTGCACAAAGCAAGGAGATATTTCAACTTTTAACGAGATTTCCTGATCTTAATAATTTAAAATAATACACCACGCCATTACGCCAAACGAACATGCGTTGTACGCCGTTACGCCAAATGAGCATGTGATGTACGCCGTTATGCCAAGTTGTGAGCGACTCTACGCCGGAGATCTTCGCACTTTTGTACACAGAATGCACCCTCACCTCAGCCTAAAATGTACGTATGCGTACATACAAATGATAATGTATTCAGAAAGATCAAGATAACATGCTCAATACCGGTTCCAAGTGGATTTTCACAATACAAATACAAGTTTCTGAGCAGGAAATGGCATTTTGCAAACAGCTTTCGGAGAGTAAACTATAAGCATTTTAGAGACATCAGCGAATATTTACAAATTGAGGCAAAAGCATTTTGTTGACAGTTTTCAGAGAGAGACAACTTGGCTCACTATATTTTTCGTGATAAGTTTGGCTTCCAAAGACCTGTTTTAAAAGGTATGTTGTTTAGAGCAGATAGTCTGTAAACTTTGGCGATTTAATAAAGTGTTTTTATGTTGTTTAGATATGGATTTGATCGCAAAAATTAGTGAGTGTCAAACTATAGCAGAGCTTACGGCTTTGGAAACCCATTATACGTTAAACGAAATGGAACAACGGCATACCTTTGAAAAGAAAATGGAAATATTTCTTCGTATAAGAGAGTGGCAAGTAGAAAACGAACGAATGGGACTCGCAACAGATATTTCAGATACCTGGACATCGGCACAACATGAAACGTTTATGCGTGAATGGGAAAATGACGAGTTACAGATCGGGCGAGGCGAAAAACGATCTTACGAAGAAATGAACGATGGCGCTGGGACATCGGACGAGGTTAGCAATAATAACTTTTTTACTTTAACCGATATGAAACAAGTATGAGTCAAAAAGTTTCATACGACTGGTGTCGATTACACTGTTCGTTTTACGGATACGTTCTCCCATTTGAAAATATCCCAGCACCATAACCGCCTACATGAAATATTTCAAGGCTTGTTAGATAAAATCACTGGTGATGTGCCCCTGTATGATCAAGTTCGTTTTGTGTTACGTTCGCCTCAGCTTGACCAACCTATATTGTTGCCGTTTATGCCCCATCAACGCCTTACCACCAAACGTGTACCATCTGAAATCAAGCGTATCATTCAATCCAATCATGAATTTGGGCTAGACGAAGCTGTGCAGGTCAACTTGGTACATGTGGAAATGCCTCATGGCGGTAAAGGCACAAAGCGAAGCCATACTAATCCAGAGAAACACCTGGTAAACAAAAAATCTATCGTTCGAATCCAAAACACGGACGAATTGTGTCTAGCCAGAGCACTCGTCGTCGCCATTGCTAAAATTCAAAAGGACAGCCGATATGATCACATCAGAAAGCATCGTAGACCCTTGCAAACATGTTTGGCCGAAGAATTACATCAAAAGGCTGGCGTTCCCATTGGATCCTGTGGAATGAATGAAGTGAAACAGTTTCAAACGCATCTCTCCGAGTACCAAATCAACATCGTGTCCAAAGAATACCAGAATTCTATTCTTAATTCTGGACCCGATCAAGAGAAAAGGATTTACCTGTACCTCCACGATAACCACTACGATGTGATTATGAGTATGCCTGACTTTTTGGCCCGTAGTATGTACTGTCATACATGCAAGAAAGCCTACGATCACCGGTTCGATCATATCTGTCCCAATGCTTGCAAATGCTGTCTTTTTCCAGACTCTCCCATCATGTCTTGGATTCATTGTGACCAATGCAATTGGTATTTTAAAAGCCAAGCGTGTTTTGATCACCATCAACAAATGGTGGGAAACACAAAATCCATTTGTGCCCAGCTCGTCAAATGTATGAAATGCAATACCGTCGTGAGAAGAAATAAAGGAAGACCAGAAAAGTATCGTTGTGGCTTGACGCAATGTTCGACATGTAACCAGTACATTCGACTCAAGAATCATCAATGCTACATGCAACCTGTCAACAAGAAACGAAAAACGAGCGAGCCATCTACGAATGACGAGTCACCTGAAAACGGATGCGACGCATCACACGGAATCCCAACAGGGGAATGAAGAGCCGAACGAGGACGATGAATCCCATGAAAGCGAATACAACGAATTGCTGTTTTTCGACTTTGAATGTCGCCAAGAAAACGGAACACATGAACCGAACTTGTGCGTCATACAGAACGAAGCCGGTGAGGAATGGACGTTTCAGGGAGACAATACGCGTAACGAATTCTGCGAATGGCTGTTCACCGAAGAACACGAAGGCTGTATCGTGATGGCTCACAATTTCCAAGGCTACGATAGTTATTTTATTCTACAGTATTTACGCGACAACGGTGTCAAGTACGACGTGATCATGCGAGGTGCCAAAGTCCTTTCCTTATCTGTGGATATGTTCAACATCAAATTCATCGATTCCATGAGCTTCATTCCCATGAAACTAGCTGATTTTCCAAAAACCTTTGGAAT
>JAODVM010402807.1:0-27115 GCA_025400095.1 Phenganax marumi
TAATTAAGTAAATTGTGTAATAAAATCTGCCTTGTACAATTGTGTTCAAAGTATTATCAACTTAAAAGCGAACATGATATTTCATTGCATTTAGCCTAAGGTTTGGCACTGAAAACAACTTGCAAAAAAGACACACTCCCATATACCCAGGCCATGTCTGTCTGGCTAACTGTCTTGCAGTTATTGAACGGTTGCTTCGCAATGATTATTCTGAAGACACTTAAACACCATCCACAATTTAAGACGAGAAGTGTTGGTGTCCCTGTGTCCATTACGTTCAGTAGATGTTATAATTGTAGGCTTATACAAAAGCGGTGAAGGCTACCCACATGTACGCTAGGCGTACCTATTTTTATGCAATAGATCAAATAGGAGTAGGAGGACTTCCTCTGGTTTGCGAATGAGGAGAGTTGAAATATAGTTGACAAAGCCGCGTATTTTTAAAAAAACTTTGCGGTGTTTAGAAATCGGACAAAGTTCTCCTTACGAGTGTTTCAACTTGTTTTTAAAACAAAGACGCATTTTTCGAGAAACTCATCGTAAAAATTGGCTTCATTTTTGTAAGTTCTCCCTTACAGTCCTGTCATGACAAGCGCAGTATAGTACATCTAGTCCATTCAAACTTGGTCTTATCTTTCTCATGGATTTCTCCATGACTCCTCTTTTAGACATTTTTCTCAAGCCACTATCCACACGTCTTGGTAAGCGTTCGTTACATTCCAACATGGGACGGTGATGTTGTTTCAGCGATGGATAGTCAGTAGTATGTAAACAGCGGGTTCTGGCCCTGTCACTTTTCGCTGACTCAGCATTTTTGAGTTTGATGAATTTAGGCCACGTCCCCTTTTATGCAAATGAGCTTCAAGATGGCGCTAAAGTGTAAATTACTATGGCAACTATCTCATGACTACTTAATCAGCTCACAGGAGGTGGCCATTTAAGTCCCGCCCACTTTTATGCAAATCAGCTAGTCACCTGACTTGTGACGTCATCGAACTCATTTACATAATAGGTCGGTTATTTGCATAAAAAATTCAACATATATATAATAGCAGAAATGAACTCACAATCTAATTTGCATAATACGTCGGTGGATCAACCTTATTTGCATAAAAATTTAACATATATATAGTAGAGAAAAAATGTTTGCTGAACAAAAGAAAGAAAAAATAAATAATTAAATGAAGAAACAATGCAATCTAATAGTAATACTAATACTATTACGATGGAGCGTAAGCCATTTATGGAAGAAAAATCAAATAATAAAAAAGCATTTATGGACAAAAACACATATAATAAAGAACCAACCATGAATAAAGAACCAAATAGAAAATTAGTATTAAATCTTGTAGGGGAAAATCAAGACTCTGTGAGGCCGGGTGCGGAGCAATTCAAGTATCATGTCGAGGCACGACGTGGTAGAGGTGAGGACTCTGGTGTTATTGGTAAAAACAAAGTGACAAAAAATGATGATGACCTAGAGGCGTTCCAGAACAATTTCAAGCAAAAATGTTTAATGCATTAAAGACACTAAATGAAGCCATGACAAAGACTCCAAAAGACTTTAACAAACGTTTGGATGACTTTGAAAACGAGTTAATGAAATGAACTGTGGAAAGTACACAGCAGAGACGATTCACGATTATATAAATAAAAATATAACGAGATACGTAGACAATTTTTATAGATATGGTAAGAAAGAAGGAGCGAAGCTATACAAATACCAACGAACGTGAGCGAAGCGAACCGAGCAAAGCGAGACCAAAAGCGAATCCCCAAAGACAAGACAAAAAGAAAGCTGTATTAGAGAGAATAAAGTTAAAGTTGAGACAAAGAAAAAGATTAAATCAAAATAAACCTGACGCGACTCGCGAAGCGATGTTGGAAAGAATGAAATCAAAATTAAAATCAGACACAATGAAGTACAAAAAGAAACTAGAACAAAAAAAAACAAAAGCAAAACAAGCGACTGAAAAAGTGAAATCAAAACTACTTGATATAACTAGTAGAGATGATGATTTTAATAAACCAACTGAAAATGCAACAACGAAACATAAACAAAAAGAATCTGTGGCAGAAAGACTTAAACGATAAAACAAAACAGAGCAAATGCGAACGAAGTGAACCTACACATGAACAATGTGAGTCCAAAATTTATCTTAGATGAACCTTTACAACCTTTGAATGTGGAACCTTTAAAACCAACACCATAGATGGTGTAGATCTAAGAAACCGAGACCATGACCAATACCAAAACCGACGACATTTGTAAGAAGGAAATTAAATGAATGGTACAATTTGTTGTGGTTGACCTCGTTCCTGACAACATGAGAACCAAAGTCACAGATTCATATAATCAAATGAAAAGTCAAGTGATGAAAATGTTTGACAGTGAACCTGATATAGTAAAACAACAAGAAGCATTACAAGGGCGTTTACATGCTTATGCAATAAAAGGCGAACCTAATTATGTTGTAAAACATAGTTATGTTGTAAAACATTTAAAAACACTAGAAGGTAATAAAGTCGAACTCGTATTAACATGTCTCATGGTGAAAAGGGACCCTGCTACGGATGAAATAATAGAAGAAGACAAAGACCACTTTCACTCTGGGTATAAAAGAATACTAACAGGGTCTAACGTAGAACAAATTTACAAAGAAATGGTAGTTATGGCCAGAAATTCGCGACGTGCTATATTGCGCAAGCGCACAAACAGCAAAATATGGCGCCTGACATTTGTATATAATTATTAATAACAGTTTGCAAAAACTCCATTATATTTGAGACATTGTTTAGACAAATAGACAGGTCCAAACCGATGTCAAACCAGGGTAGAGTTAAGTAAAAGTAGTTAGTTAAGTTATGTCAAGCCAGGGTAGAGTTAAGTAAAAGTAGGAAATGGAGTAGGCACGCCTTGGCTGAGAAGGAAATTCTGGTCGGTTCATCTACTTCAAAGGACAAAGTCAAGGCCAAAATCTGGTTACTTAGAGAACGGCAAAATCTCGAGACTCGCTTATCAATTTTTCTCTGGTTGAGCGAACACGAATTCAGAATTCCAATTTTCGACCTACTTGAGGTGAGCTGTACACTAGTTGTACCTAAAACTACATTCAATAGAATTCTATGTCTTCCTTGCTATTGCTCAACGACTATATCACGCCCTAAGGTTTTTGTTTTTGGACATTCCTTTGTTCGCCGCCTTCACAGCGATTTACGCTCTAATTTTGATGTCCAAGCTGCTCTACATTTTAATTTGAAAAACGCGTTTATTAAACTATATGGTATCGGTGGCCGTACTGTCGACAAATTGTTAGCATTCGATTTACGCCACGTTCGAAAATTCAGCCCCCAAATTGTAATTTTAGAGGTTGGGAGAAACGATTCGTCGAATTCTGCACCCGAAGTCGTGGGTTCAAAAATTGACGATTTGGTTCAAACAATTTTTACCATATCCAGCGTTACTATTGTTGGGGTGTGTTTGGTCAAACATGGAGCAGTCGTCCCAGACTATAACAAGCGAGCGGCGATATTGAACCAATATCTTCAGGTTGTGTTGCAGCATGTTCCTAATGTTTTTTGTTGGAGTCATAAGGGCTTCAAACAATCTAACACGAATCGATTTTTACGTGATGGTGTCCACTTTAACCGAAGAGCACAGTATGCGCTCTATCGCAGCTACCGCGGGGCTATACTTAAAGCACTGTCAATGCTCGTTGGGGCCTCAAATTCTTGTGCGCATTAATTTTGCATTCTGTATTGTCGTAGTTATTGTGTATAGCTTTAAAGTTCTATTCAACCACGGCACGAGGCTACGCCCTCCTCATAGCTCACATTGTGTTGGCTACGTCCGTACACTCTTTCATTTTGCGGAGCTACGTCTCTCGCGTACAGCATTTTTGTTTGTTTTCCGCCGAGACATCTTTCTCTTGGTTTTTCGTGACGGCTACGTCCTCACGCCAATTTAAGTGTTGAGGCTACGTCCTTCTAGTTCTATCGTTTTGGCATTGCACTGGGCAAGTGGTGCGGCTACCCTGTTGTGTGCCAGGCTTGCCCCGCCGTTATCTGTCCTTATTACAAGACTATTGCTGGTATTTCGTCATTTCAGCAACTTTAGCGTTTTTATTCTCTCAGTTTCTCTTGCACTACTGCTGACTAACATGGCGGACAGCGTTAGCGACGGGGCGAGAACACATGAAGTTGTTAAAAAATTTGAGGCCTTTGCTCAAGACCTCACTATGACTAGTGATAATGAAATACTTAAACTTGTTAGTCATTTGTGTGTCTCGGGTGGAAAATTCAAGTGGTTAGGCACTCTAGAAGACTTGAAACAGCTCCTTGAGGGCTCGATCCACCTGGACGGTAAATGGTCATCACCAGGTGGAAATGCCAAGAAATTTACGTGTAAATTTCAAGATATATATCAACAGTTTGGAGTAACATGGTACGGAAAGAAGCGGGATCATTGATTTTACAAGGCGACTCTAGAATAATTGATCATGTAAGAAGTAACCTAAGGCGGATTGCACTATGCGGGACAGATACAAACACAGACGTGCTTACTGATTCTCGAGAATGTGATGAAAGAGTTAGCACTAGCCAAACTAGCCTTAAAACTAATGCAAAGTTTTGTGATGAAGATTGTGTAAAGTCTGTGGACTTCGAGGGTTTTAAATTAGACCTAGCCGTTCTACAATCCCAAATGAGTGGCGTGGTGGAGTGCGGGCTTACAAAATCCTTCAAATCTATTCTTGAACTAACACAGTCCAAGCAAACCGTTATTGAGGTATTGTCGAAGCACAAGAAGCCGCCATTGAATGCCTTAAGCAGGAAAACCTGGTACTTCAATCAAAGCTACTTGCGTTGGAGCAGCTTTTCTTTGTCGAGGACTCCGAACCACTTGATGCAAATCCCAAACTACAAATTACTGGAAGTTCTGACAATTTCAAATTACAAACTATAGGAAGCTTTGACAATGGCTCACCTTGTCAGGCGGATGTAGATTCAGGTGGTCAAAACACAGTTGAGGAAACAATAGAACTAAATGATTCGTTTCCTCCCGTTAATGACACGATAAGGAATACAGGACCTGACAATGGCTCACCTTGTCAGGCGGATGTAGGTTAAAGTGGTCAAAACACAGTTAAGGAAACAATAGAACTTAATGATTCGTTTCCTCTCGTTAATGATACGATAAGGAATATAGCACCTGCCAAATCTATCGCCTGTACTGCAGACTTAATAGCACCCTCAGTTCCACCAAATGCCAATGTTCCATACACTAACCCAACTGATGAGCACAAACTGCCTGAGAATTTGCGCGGCAATTCTGATTTGAAGAGCCAAATCAAAACAGGAGAAAACTCATCGACCTCATGTTCAAGCGGCGGCAGCAATGTCAATACCACCCCCGAAAAGAACCCTACGCCACAGAACAAGCAGACAGGAAGTAGTCATTCCGACCCGATTTTCGCCAAACAATCCTCAAAGCAAGCGATACCATGCCCATTTCTTCGTAAACGGGGATGGTGCATAAAGGAGAGACTTTGTGATTTTTCTCATCAAATCGACCCCATACGAATTAAGCACATCTTGCCGAAACATCAGGTGGCATGTCCCTTTCTGCAAAAGAAAAGGGGGTGTAAAAAGGGCGCACTATGTGACTTCTCTCACAATTTACAACATCATCAGACTCACTCGCAATCAAATTTTCGTCAAGCTGTCCCTCCAGCTTCTGCTGGAGGGCCACAGAGTGCCTTGTCCAACTCCAAACCACCTCCTTTGATGAGTCTACGCCCAGCATACACTCCCAAACCAAGAACAGTTCATCCACCCACCCCAAAGTATCCCGTAAACCCATTACAGATCTCAGCCCATCAACCTATTCTTGCCTACCCTCCCTTCCCAATGTACCCTTTCCAACCATTAATACAAAGTCCATCCCAATCATCTATCCCTTTTTACTTACCTACCCCAATATATCCCCTTCAAATCCCAACATATCCTCCCCCTCCTTTCCCAATATAGTGTCTGCTATCACAAACAGTCATTCCAATGATTCCCTCATTGAGCTAGTGCAACAACACCCAGCCTATGAAAAATTTTTGGAAGCTTCATCTCTACATGCCATTGATGCAAATTCCCATACGATCCCCGCGATGTTAAGGAACAATACTCCCAGAACAAAACAGGTCTCCAAGAAAACTATTCACGCACCAACTGCAATAATGCAAATTCCAGTTAGAATCACTTCGCACCGGCAAAATTCAAGATGTAATAGCATGAATCCAAAAAACTTAACCGCAGTAAAAGTGTTAAAAAGTGGACCTCCCCCTTCAAAAATCATTCCGGTTTGTCTGGTCATAAATGCACGATCCTTAGCAAAACCTGATGCAATTTCTGCACTGAACATAGAACTTAACAATTGGAAAATAGATCTTTGTTTTATCTCTGAAACATGGCTTAATGCCAATATTCCATCAAGTTTGGTATGTCCTATTGGTTATGTTCTACAAAGGAAAGATCGTAGCGATACTCGACACGGAGGAGGCGTCGCGATTTTGTGTCGAGGAGATTGGAAATGCAGCCTGCTAAATTTTGAAAATAATATTTTAGAATGCATCTGGTGCAAAATTGAGACAGCTAATACCAAATTTTATGTAGCTTCGCTCTATCATCCACCTGATCCCGTATATTCTGATGCAGAATTATTACACTTTTTGTCAGAGAGATGAATGCATCTCGCATTTGATGCGCTTCACTTTTGCGTTTTCTAGATTTGTTTTTTCGTCTTCTAGTTTTTCTAATTTTTGTCTTATTTTTTCGATCGTATCTTATCGCTTGTTGAGAAATGAAACGTCGCTCGAGTGGAGTCAGAACAACTAAAACCAAACTTTATATTGTTAACAACACAGAAACAAACAGCACAAACATCTTTACAACCAATAGAAACAATATCAGTCGAACTACAATTATAACACCAATATATTGTCACGAGTAGATTTGAAAAGCTATATCTCTCATCAAACGGTTCGTCCAATCGTAGTTTATCAATTTCGTTGACTTTCTTATTGTGAACAATGTCTCTTTGTACGCCATCTAACCCTCGCAACGTTGTTAATAATTTTAATATTAATGGTCCTCGATCTCTCGTTCTTTCACTAATGACTCTAAACCTCTATTGATGAGTTACTTCATTTCATCGTTATTCATGAGCTCATTAATTATTCATGAGATAGTTGTCATAGTAATATATACTTTAGCGCCATCTTGAAGCTCATTTGCATAAAAGAGGACGTGACCTAAATCCACCAAACGCAAAAATGCTGAGTCAGCGAAAAGTGACAGGGCCAGAACCTGCTGTTTACATACTACTATGGTCAATAATGGAAAACGTTTTAAGTTTTCAACAAGATTGTCACTCTCAGATGCTATTTCATTGTCAAATCAACTTTACAACGTTTCTTTGATACCGATCAAAGATTTTCTGTTCTTTGCCATTGTCATGCGGTCTAGTAACTTGTGGGTAATTCTTTGTCAGCGTTCTAATTAAACCACAAGTAGTCCGTTCTATAGTCAAAGCTATACGGATATAAGTTCACGAGCCATCAAGGTTTTGTCGTTGTTCAGTACTTCACATAAGCAAACTGTTTTACAGAAAAACGACTAAAGAAGTGGTCTTTTGTGTCTCGCCGATAAGATGTTTACAAGAATCATCTTTTCCATTTGACGATGTATAACACAAACGACCAGTGTTCCCCTTCCTTTATTATTCGTGCATAACATAAAAACCATAGTGGCAATCCCTTTTCACTTCGTTCACCACGTTGCCACAATGGACAAAAGTTTTCGTTTTTCATGGAAATAAAAAAAGTCGACCAGACATTCTTTCCATCATTTCTTCAACAACTATTATTTTAACCGACCTTTCACAACCATGCCAAATTGGCTGTGGAGGGGGGTGTACGTGTGCCTTACCATACCCCTTTTTAGAAAGGTATATTACCTTGTTGGGGACAAAAGAAACAACAGCTTGAAGCATCGCATCTATACAGAATTTTAAAATAATAAAATAATATCTTCCACACAAATTTGCGGGGCCAGATCGTGAGAGACGTGGGTGGCTTGCGCGGGTGCATATGTTGCAGAAACGCCCGAGTACAGATCCCGTTCCTGGCAATCTGTGTATGGTGTAATTAGCCCGTGGGAATTATACTACCTTCGCTGGTTACAAAGCGCTGTGCCCTCTGCTGAGAGAGAAATGACGTTTTGTTTTGAAGAGATGAAATTAAAACCAGCATTGTACATTATTTTCAGTTTATAAAGTAAATTTCCGGTTCACGTGCCTGCGCTCAGGGCAGTGGCTCTCGGTTTAGTAGTGGACTGTTAAATAATTGACTCGGCTAAGAGCTCCTGAGCAAATGCTGATTTGTAGCTAAATGTGCTGTGGCTATGGTTATTCTTCTATTCATTTGTTTAGTTGCTACTCGCGTATACAAATCGCGGAAATTTTAAACTTTTTTTTCTTTCCGGTGCAGGATTTCAGGATTTCAGATGACAGGCACCTCGAACAAAAATGGACTTTAGAATCTTTTAAAATTTAATTTAATGACAGTTTAAAACATGAAAGTTAAATTTTTTTATTTACTCTGTATTTCCCGCTTAAATAGAAAAGATCGTCCACACAGTTGCTTGTAAACCCTTCATTTGGTTAAATAATCATGTGGTTACAAACATCCTATAGGAGACTAATTTATCATGGCTTGTGTAATGTTAGAAAGACTGACCTCTGGATACTTTTTAGAAGGATGAAAATTTTATTTTATTTAGGCTACAAGACAAAAACAAACTAAAGTATAAGTATTTCCTAATGCAATTCCTAGACGATTATATTTTCCTATCGTGTCACTTCTTCATTAGCTTTAAAGCTGCATACTATATTGCTTTTAAGAAGAGCAACAGTTTATGAAGAAAGCGATTGTGCTCGGTGTAATGCGTAGTACATTCCTTGCAATGCCAATAACTGCTGGTGAGTGCCACGTTCTATCACTTTCCCTTTTTTGATAACAATAATGGCGTCCGCATGCTGTATAGTTGACAGACGGTGTGCAATTACTAAGGTTGTTCGACCAATGCTGGCTTTGTCTAAAGCTTGTTGCACCACCTATGAAATGTCAGGAAAAATTTATGTTTCTTGCTGCTCTTGGTAACGTCGAACAGTTCATATCGCCACCTGGGTCCGATTGTGTGAAACTTTAACTACGTTTTAACCACGATTTCTTAGTTAAAAAGTAGTTAAATCTTGAATAGGCAATTCTGGTTGGTTGATATTGGTAGTTAACCACAGTAACTTTGACAACGATTTTATACAACTGGCCCCAGGTGCCTCTTAAGAAAGTACTCCTCTTTGACTTTATATTACTTAAAACGTTAACAGAGCTCGTATATTTGAACGACGGGCATTCATTGTGTTCAGTAATGTATAGCTTCCATTCTGGTGTACAACATGTTCATTATAACACTGTACTGACTAGGATAACTGTGTTTAAAGTTGAGTTAACGTTTCAGGAAATGTCAAACACGAGCCGGTCTACTAAAGTTATTTTTCAACCAACTAATGTGTAAACGGGGTGGTTGGCCTTGTCCCCCTCGTTCTCCTGGCCTGAAGGTGTGTGATTTCTTCGTTTGATGCTGCTTGAAGTGTGAAATCTGGAATGTCCCATATGATCAACAACGACATAATTTGAGAGAGCTTAGCGAGGCAATTGACAGAACACTGCAACTTCGATGTGCAGATCTTCCGACGTTCCTTCGTCCGCATACTCACATGGACGAGGAAGTGCATTCTTGCTGCAGGAAATGCGTTTCCAATTGAATAGCATGTCCTGCAGCTTAGAAGAGAGCGGGTACTTTTCGACTGCAGTGTACTTGCGCACTGCAAATTGTTGCATTTACATTTAGCCTTTTTTGCTCATTTTGGACAATTCCAGAAAAACGTTTGCTCAACGTTAAACGCGCTGGTTGTTTTAGTCAATACTATAGCAAAATCCGCATTGTATTTTCCAGAAGTTACACACTACTGAACACAATGCCTAGTTTTAATGTGTACCAGCTCTTTGTGTTTTAAGTTATATACTGAATCAAAGATGGATACTTTTTTTGATCACCTAGCATAATTAATTACGTTCCACAAAGACGAAGATGTGTATTTAACCACGCCAGCTTCGTTCCCTTTCGTGGTTTGCGTGTTGGACGTCAAAAAGCTTGTATTATTTCTTTTGGAAACAAAGGGCTAGGTCAAAGCATAATCATCGGACTTGCAGTCAAGCCCGAAGATCAACTCTCACTCTCGTTTTCTGTAGGTCAAGCAAAACGCGAGTCGATTTGAGCCGGCTTTGACTTGAATGTATTGCTTTATATTGTGCTGATGAAACATTGAAAACGACACATACAGGGGGAGAAACTTGCACGATCGCACTGAAGAGCGTCCTGGTCTATACCTTTTCACTTTCCGTATCCAGAGCAGAAGTTGCTTCGTCCAGAAGAAGAATCTTTGGATCTCGTATTAATGCTCGGGCAATCGCGATTCGTTGTTTCTGTCCACCGGATATCAATGTGCCTCTATCCCCAACCATTGTACCATATTTCTGAAAGACAGATAAAGAAGTAAACGAAATGCGTCCATAACTAGAGACACTTTCCTGAGTATGTCCCAATCCCGGTCATGCATCAGTCGACAGGACAACTGCGCTATACTAACGCACCCAATAACAATGCCCAATATATTTTTAAACTTTTACCTTTTTCTATGTTACAGATGATATCCAGTTTCTCAACTGTCATGACAAGTAAAACTATTACAGTTATCTGTCAATTATCGTGACTTTTTTTGTGTCGTGTCTTTTTTTGGTACAAGTCTTAGAGCGTCAGGGAGAAAAGGGAAATAGACCAAGAAATTTTATGGTTCGTTTTGCTCCCTAGTCTAAAATGTTGCCAAGGTTTCATTAAATGAATGTAATGTAGCAAGAAGTTGGTTCATGCGCAGGGATCGTGGAACCGACTGTTCTACTGCTTGAGTGATGATTTACTTCACGAAACGTCAGAATAGTAAGTTCTTAAGTTTAATTCTATCAATGACGTTTGTGTTGTATTTGAAGGTAACACGCGTATCATGCAACGTGAACCTTATCACAAACTGTCAGTATAAAATCACAATACCTGTGGTAGTTTTGAAATGAAATCATGAATATTTGCTGATCTTGCTGCATCTTCTATCTCTTGGTCATTGATCA
Source organism: Phenganax marumi (assembly GCA_025400095.1). Taxonomy (NCBI): domain Eukaryota; kingdom Metazoa; phylum Cnidaria; class Anthozoa; order Malacalcyonacea; family Clavulariidae; genus Phenganax; species Phenganax marumi. Next base: position 11,292 of record JAODVM010402807.1, read on the forward strand.
TTCTTGTTGTATCACCATATGCAATATTATCCCTTATCGACAAATCAAATAGAACCGGTTCCTGAGAAACAATTCCTATTTGACTTCTGAGCCATTTTAAGTTCAACTCTTTAACATCGTTACCATCTACCATCTGCACATTAGAAAAAAATAATAAAGATAAGTCATTGACCCCAAAGAGTTCTGTGCAGTATCATTTGAAGACAGTGTTCTTATCTTGATGAATCATAATATTAAATATGAGAGCACAACATATAAATTATAACAAAACCAATTACACAGTAAGGATTTTAAATAACGAATTTTCTATTTGTAACATTTCGTCTTTAAATTAAGACATCATCACATGCTTTAAAATGAAAAGAAAATTTAAAAATATGTATAGTTAATTATGATCTATTTACTTGAACTCTCATATTTGTTCTAAGAATTTGCTTTCCGCCTGCCTAATCTCTAGCCACAATTTTGAATGATTTTGATGATCAACTATTTGATGATAACACAAACCTGAAATCTTATTCTCCTTAGTTTCGGTAAGTGAATTTTTAGCGTTGTGGATATTGCTGAAGAATATCTTGCAAATTTTTCACAGTAAAAGGCACATGTGATGTATCAAAAGTTGAGTTGAACATTCTCAAGGGTAAAAATAACTCGGTGGAACAGCGGGCGTTTCTAGACGAGCGGTAGAGTTAAAAACTAAGCAGAACAGTCCCTCGGATCTGAACCTTAAAATTTTTGTCTCCTATTGCGACTTTTTCAGTACTTTGTGATTTTATTCAAAGGAAGTACAACACATGACGGAATTATACAATGCAGGCGTAAACGCTACATTCGATTTGGGCGTTCTTACTCGCGTGTACACAGACGTAAAACTTCAAATTCTTCAAGGTTTTGTTCAACTCATTTCCCTATTTTTTTGAACGCTGCCTCAGTCCTACGATTTTGAACGATACACGAAGGCCCATGCTAGGCAACCTTCCACAAAACATACAAAACTGCAAAAGTTTGCACAACTATTACACACAGGGTTAGTGCTCTTGTCGTAAGGAAACATATATGACGACAGCTCGAAATCGAAGACATCAGTTTCGGTTATTTTGAGTTCGACTCGATCAAACAGCTAGTACTTGTGTAGTTAAAAAAAATATATAGAACGTTAAATGGAGGAAATACGGTAGTTGTGATTTCACTTGCATGAGATAGGTCTTCGAGCATCACATTCTGTGTATGTATGTATGCAACACTTTATCTAAACAGGGCAACACAAACAGTGAAATAGTCACTGCTATCCTTAGGGGCCCTGGAGAAAAGGACACGTCCTCCACAAAACACTTAGCGCTTTTTTCGCCTACGTTACAATTTGGATAACGTGCTTGTATCAGAACAAATCACTTGTTACTACAACTCCAAGATCAACCTTGCTGTCCTCGCGTACGAGCACTATTGAAGCAAGATGGTAATTGTTAAGACTACCTTTACACGGGTTGAAGTTAGTAATGGATTGCTTACTCTCATGAATATGAATTTGAAGATGAAGATGAATACAATCTTGCTGAGATGGGGATTTTTTTGTTAATTATACAATCAACAAAAACTATTGAAGGTACAGACAACAGGACAGAAAGAGTCCCAAATTAGGTCGCACCAACACAATTACATTTACACCATACAAAATTACAAACAGGATTACAATGAGTCGACACAACATTACAGCACTCCAAACCACTCCAATCTTTTAATTACTCAATTTAACATGGACGACCCACATTTTGCAGTCGTTTGCTGACGACCCATGGTCGCTTAGAAAGACATGGAATAACAAGAGTTCTGCGCAAAAAAACCCAACAAAACACTGTGCTGGGGAAGCAGAGTCACAACACAAACGTTCCAATCATCCGCGTTCGAAGCTATCCCTGCGTTTCCAGAAAGTAATAAATAAATGATGAAGAAAATTACTAACATAATTTATGAAAGTAGACCGCATAGTTGTAGTAGTCTGGGCTTTTCAAATCACTTTAGTGAATAGACTAAGACAGGACATCTGGAAATGCAAAAGCAACCCCGAACGGTCTCATCTCTTATAAACAACAAGTAGAAGTACAAGAGCGACGTGTAGAACAAATAATTTTCTAAGTCCTCAGACGTTCAATGTCGAAGAATGAATCTTAGTAATAGTTCCACAGTTTATTTTTTTAATATAGCAGTGTAAGTGAACGGTTTCAATTATTCAGGAGAACTGTTCCACAAGAGCACAGTTCTGTTGAAGAGGAAACTTTTGAAGAAGATATTTCTGCAGAGGTTTGGTGTGAAGCAGCCAGTGGAACTGAGACCGATTTGGTGTTGGTTAGGTAATCAATAAAATCTTGGAGATTTAGGTTGTAGAATCAGGATTGATCATGTAGAAGTTAATGATATCTTTGGCGTCATACCAATTAGAGATAAGGAGAAGGTTAAGAAGTTTTAATCGGTAAGGGTAGGAGCAGTTTTTATTTTGCAGGTCGTATTTGGTCGCTCATCGTTGGACACTGTCAATAAGTTGCAAGTCGCAGAGATGAGCTCTCACGAGTTTCATGAGCGTCGAAATTTCGCATCAGTCAGGTAGGTACAATTACGCTGAAAAACCCGAGCATCTGATTTGCCCTCGACACGATATTGGAAATGTGAGGTGACCATCCCAAGTTATAAATAATCGTTATACCGATGTCCTTTTCAGAAGACGTAAGCAATATCTGTTACTGGTTTAAGCAACATTTGTGGGGCGCTATGGCACGTTTGCGCGAGAATCTGTTTCCAGTGCACTTTTTAAGATTAAATTTCAAATCTGGGAGAGAGGACCAACTGCACAAGTAATGCATATCTGACTGAAGGAGTTAAGTGTAGTGTGTCACTTGTATAACTCGATAACATTTGCTGTCGTCAGCAAACATGGGTACTCTGCTGTGCTCAGCAGTATTAGGGAGGTCATTAATATGCACCAAGAAGAGTAAGGGACTGACAATACTTCCTTGTGGAACTCCGGATATAACATCCAGGGAGCTGGTCGAAACGCCGTCCACTACAATACGTTGTTTCCAAGCGGAGAAATGGTCCGTGTACCAGTTCAAATGCGTACCCATTATTCCAGTTTGTTGAAGTTTCATGATAAACTTATCATGGGCCACTTATCATGGGAAGCCGAGTCAAGTGCTTTTGAAAAGTCCAAATAAATCATGTCAATTTCTTTCCCACAATCTAATGCCTCACAAATACTATGAACTGTAGCTGTGAGATGTAGGATCTTCCTGAAGCAAATCTATGTTGTTGAGGGTGGAGTAGAGATTTGACGAGACAGAGGGTTCAGTTGTATGGTTAACGACTTGTTGAATGGTTCAGTAAGAGATAGAGCAATAACGTCAGTGCACTCTTCTACAACAGATTAGGATCTGACCAGGGATATCTTCAGAATCATGTGCTTTAGATGGATCCAAGTTTGAAAGATGGTGGGTGACGTCTACTTTTGAGGTGGGGATATGAGACAAGAGGGGGGGGATCGTCACAGAGGTGAGTGCATCATTGATTTCGTTAGATTTAGCAGGACGAAAAACAGGACACGAGTAGGAATTAAAGGTTTGCTTTTTCTGTAAAAGACGTAACTGCAGGGTTTGTTAAAGTTTATTGTGGGGTTTAACGCAGAATGTTGATGAAACAAGCTTCATGGCAGCTTCAAAAACATTTTAGAGTTGTCTTTGAACGATGGATTTATACGCCAACAAGTAAGCACATAATTATTCACAATTTTTAGTTCATAGCATTCTTCTCGTGGTTGTTCAAACTTTAACTCTTATGCGCGCGTCAAAAACGTGTAACTAGAAACCAGCCTTACAGAAGAAAAATTGAGCCTTGAATCCAATTCTAACTGATTTAATTTTTGCTCATTTTCAAGTCTCCGCGTACTCTGGTGCTCTTCTACATTGTTGTACTACTTCTTCAATCAGTTTTCCGATTTCTATGCTTGGGTACAATACTAGAAGTTATTACCGCACTACAAGCATCAGTTTGTGGATACACCACGTATATTTATTATTGCAAAGCTTTCGGTCTGTTAACCCGGTCCTTCATCAGTGCAACTCAGGATGAAAGTCCAGGTTAACGGACCGAAGGCTGTGCAATAATAAATATGCATGATGTATCCACAAAGTGATGCTTATATTGTTGTTTGCGTCATGCAAAATTATAAAAATCTTATTATTACTGCAAGTTGACCGCTGCGAGTTGTGAGTATTCGCTGTTTTCTCGTAAAATTTCTGTTGTCGACATAATCACTTTGAATTGAAGAGGTCACCTGTTTAAGCGTGTAACTTTTGCTGAAGGACGTTACGTATGTTAAGAAATTTAGCAAATTGTACGGGTTGCATAGAAAAGAAGTTACTAAGACAATTTTGCAATGCTTAGATATTATGAAAAAGTTATGCGCTACAGTAAGTTGTTAGAGTTTTAGCAGTTTTTGACCCAATACTAACAGATTGTTTTCTGTGGCATTAAAACATACAAGCAAACGACATAGAGGTGGTACAAGACCATGTAGTTCCAAACATTGCTATCCATGCCGCTGATCAGTAATCATTGCACTTACCGAAAATCGTTGTCAAAATTTAAAAGCTGCTAATGCAGCGATAATAAAATAAGATTGAAAAACCTTACCACACTTCCGCCTCTTGCATCATAAAATCGTTCAATTAATGACACCGACGTACTCTTTCCACAACCACTGGTTCCAACCAAAGCTACAGTTTGCCCAGGCAGTACGTTGAAACTTAGATTGCGTAATACTTTCAAATTTGGTCGTGTGGGGTACCTGAAACGAACGTTCGAGAGCCGAACTTCTCCACTGCAAGAGCCCTGTAAACGCAAAAATAGCTTTACTTGTCAAAGACAAGATAGTGTCTTTCTCCATATAGGGGCAATCAAAGTGCTTAGAAGTTAGAAGCACGGTCAGTTTCAGGGTCAGGTCATAATTACATCGACAGAGAGGAAGGACACCGCACAGTTTTTGAGCAAATTTCTCTATGGAAGTCTATACAAAAACTACACCCTAAATTGTTAGGCGTTAGGCGAAGTGAAAATTACATATAACTCCATATTTTAACTTGTGTCACACATGGAGAACGGGCACAAGGAAATCTTGAGCATGGATCAAACGACGTTGAGAGTTCACGAGTTGTAGTGGCACAACTTTCGTTGGTGTTTTCCTAATGCTTACCACGGTTATAAAGAATTTATTAAAGTTAAACACATTCCAAACACGCATAACACTTTCCTTTTGTTAATTTAAAGTATAAGATATCTTCTGAGACTATTTTTCATTGAAAACTCTTGTAAACTCTCATGTTTGTTTGACCGAGGTTCAACAGAAATATTATTCGCTAAAATGCATGCTCGGTTTCTAAACATTATTAATTTTTTGCCCATGTTATTTTACTTTTTCTCCATAGTTCTACAATAACAACAAGTCGTTGAGTACTCTAAGAACTTGTTTTGTAAGAGTTATGTTAATGTAGAGACTGAAAAAATCAGTCAATCAGGTCTGAGGGAAAGTGTCTGAATATGTGCCCAAGCTCGAGGTGTCTAACTGACTTAGCTACATCAAATTTGAGAAGGTTTGTAAAAATAACACTTGATGCATTTTGCCCTTAAAATTACTTATTATTTCTGTAAGCTTTTAATAAGAATGATTTTGTCTCAAGTTTCAGGTTTTGTAACTGGATTGACCAAACTTCGTCAAGCCACAAATGCGACAAACAATAAAGTGGAAGCATTGCGATTGATCATCGAGAAGAAAGAACGAGCAGACTCAGACGATAGGAAAAAGTATTACAGAGGGCGAAAGCTATAGCGATATTGCCAACTTGAAGCAATTGAACATTCGTAAGTTTGCAGAATGAAATTTGAAAATTGTGCTCAAGTTGCAACAGAGTGTTTATGTTAACGACTGTCATGAAAAATACAAGATACATAATTCCATAGTCAACTCAATTCGGAGGTATGGAGTTAGATATCTTGAATATTTATATGAATAATTGTGATTATTATTCTTTTTTCAAATAAAGGATAATCACCAATATTTGTCAGCGGTCGAAGTATTAATTACACTTGCCCAAGAAATGGCACGGCACCGATCCAAATTGGTTCGCGTGCCGTCTTATAGAACGGCTACGAGTCATTTACATTTGATTTTTTCGATGAATTCCTTGTAAAAACGGCACGGCTAAAAATTGGCACAGCTCAGATTATAATTGAGCCATCGCCTTACTTCTCCAGTTGTCAGAAGCAGAACGCCTGCGCTATATAGGCAAAAATCTCACCAAGCGCAAAATTCGAAACTAAAACAAGGCGGATAATGACTCAAGCATGATGTAAGTTACCTATTTTTGTTCCGTCAAATATTAAACAGAAAAAGACAACTCGTACAAAAACATGTTGAATATATTGGACGAACATATCATACTTTGCTTAAGTTTCTAGTAAAACGCTTTGCAAGGAAAACGAATATGAGTTTCTTAACTTTTGCGGTTTCTTAACATTGGTATTTGTATACCGGGTGAAACCTTTTAGGGAAGCTGCGTCTATGAGAAACGGGACTAGGAAGTTTTAAATACAATAAACATTGTGCAATAAGAGCAGAAACTTTTCAATATGTATAAAAACAGTTTGCTTTGCTGTAACTATAAACAGCAGACTGCCGTTTGTCGTGGTTAATTTTTGTTTTCCAACGCCAAACGAACGTTCTCTTCTTTCCATACGTTAATCAAAGCAAACGTAGCATCATCTAACCACACAATCTCCCTGTTTGATTTTTTCTCTGCTGTTTTCCCATTGACTTTTGAATTGCTTTTACTTTCCACCATTTTGAAAGAGAAATTGAGCATGCGCACAACAACGAAGTACAGGCACGGGCTATTTTATCCTTGCGGAGACTACCTATCTTAGCAAGGTCTCGGCACGGGTAGGGTTTATTTACACTTGAAAATTTACCCGAGCGGTGCCACTGAGAAGCGGCACCCGCGCCAAATTTTATCCGAGCCATGCCAATTTTGTGCAAGTGTAAATGGAGCTATAATTAGACTTCTGGGGCCGGTTGTTCGAAAGGTGGATAGCGCTATCCACAGGATAGTGATTTTTTGTGGCCTTCGTAAAATTTCCCATTGATCGTTATAACTTAAAATTACGACTTGTATCGATAGATTAAAGTCTCTAATGTTTATATCGTTGACCAAAAGGAAAGTTTTGACATCTTTTGTTCAATTTTATAAACGTTGAAAAATTCACCATCCAATGGATAGCGATATCCAACTTTCGAACAACAGGCCCCTGTTTACACGATACTGCGGATGAATGTTTGTCCCGCTAAATATTTGTGCGGACTAGCTCTAAGTTTATAGAAGACTGCCATGTCTGGACAAGTTTTCTACCAATGACTTAATGGTTCTATCCAAGCAATTTCTTGTACATTCACTTACGAAAACGGCGCCTAGTAAACGCAACAGGTTCAGTTTTCTGGGGCCGGTTGTTCATACGCCGTTTAGCTTAAACGGTGGATAAGTCAGAACTAAAAAACACTTTCACACAGTTTCTAAAAGTTTTAAATCAAATCTTATGTGATTAAAATCTAGGTAAATACATAACAATAGTATTCAGTCAAAAAAACTTTCAATGTTGTTGCTCAAGGAATACGTAAATATGATTTCTATTTTGAACTTATCCACCGTTTTAGCTAAACCCGCTTCGATCAACCGGCCCCAGGCGGACAAACACTCGTCCGCTACTGGGTAAACGAGATCTTAATTTGGTCACTAAAGCACTTAATATTTAAAATCCTACCGGATGCTTTCCTTCGTCAGAGTAGCTATCAATTTGCGGTACTTTATCTAAGAAAGTAAACACTCTGTTCGTGGCACTTTTCGCTCCTGTATAGTCCGGTGTCATCGACGCAAGTTGACCGATGACAATGGCACTAACACTTATTGCCAGCACGGTTCTGTTGAGAAAGAAAGATCTTGTAGTAATATAACATTTTATATATATTAAGCTTACTATAAAAATGAAAAACTCAAATATGAAATGAAAATAAGCAATGTTTAGAGATTGGAGTTACTGTAAGGCCATTTTGCATTTTTTAAAATAATTAATCGCTCCCGCAGTGTTATCTGATCCCGTTCCCTCAGTACGACCATCGTTAATACAACCAAAATACTTTTGGCTGACCAGCTGTCGTATTAAGGAGGTTCACTGCATTCCAGTTTATTAAAGTTTACTTGGCGAACTGCAAATACAGTATAACAGAATTTTAGTCACTATTTATGATATACAAAATCTGTACTATATGCATGATATAAAGACGACGGTGCTGTCACTCGAACAAGCGCCTGTCAACAAAGAGGTCGTGGGTTTGATGTTTGCACGTATTTCATGAAAGGTGTCATCAAATTTTCTGTTGAAAGTTGTAGGTTTTCTCCAGGTAATCTGGTTCCGTCTTGCAGGGAAAGTTGACTTGGTTGACTAGGGTAAACAGATTTGGAGAGTAATAATTGATTGCTGCAAAAATAAGCAGTCTAGGATGATATATTTACTGTATACATTGGAAAAAATTTTAAGTATTTATTTAATTTGACTCATGGTGCCAGGTAGCCAGACGGAAACTAGCTATCTATCATTTCACGGAAACATTATGACAATGGCGTAAGTTTGTGCTTTGGAGCACTGCATATATAATCGTGCACCAAATGCACTTGCAAATCCGGTCTTACGCGGAGAGGAGGGCGACAGCATTTAGCTTTTACTAGGTAAAGTGACAAGTTCATTGGGATAAGTCGCTAACTAGCTATACGACTTCCGTGCGGTCAGTCCGTCGGTTGAAAGTAGCTTTACAACCCAGGAAACATTCTCACAGCAACGAATACATAACTTCACCTAGCTTTAAAGATATTTTCATTTCAAATTTGTTCTACACGTAATGTAACCTACATGGGTTTCCAGAAAGTCTAACCAAGCTTTGTCCTTCAATTTCATTTTCTACGTGTATCTGTAGGCAATCTTTTGACATGAAACGAATTAACAGTTTGAAGCTCCTCGAGTGCGGCAATTAGCGTCATATAAAATAACTAAAAAAGATTACTAACTTAACCGATAAATATATTACTTACCCCATCATTTCCTCTATATCGATATCCCCATCGACCACAAGGTATCCACCGTAACGAAATCCAACTGCAAAACTAAGATCCGCGGTAGCCATAACACAACCATTTGCTAACCCACCAATATGACTTGATTTCTTCGCTTGACTAAATAAAAAATAGACTATCCATGTAGCGCTTACAACATCCATTCATCATTCGAATGCCAGTTGGTCAGACATTGTAAGAGTTACTGGAGTGGGTAGACCTTTGAACTTAGTTGCATTTTCATATTTAACGTGGTGTGTCCCAACTGGGGCAGATATGCGATTAGAAATTATAGCCAAACTTAGCTTAGAGAAGGTAGAACACTTATTAAAAGTTAAAAGCTGAAAAAAAAAGCCAGTTTTCTGAGTTTGAAGCAAAATTTTTGCACCAAACACGGAATCCTTCATTTCAACATTTGTGTCGTTTGTGCTGGCTCCATATATACGTTTGCACTTTTGCCTCCAGAGCTTCTAAGAACAATGCTATCTGCGTAATATTGTTTTGCAAGTGAAATACATATGAATTATATAACTGCATTAAATGCATTTTTTCTATTGGCTCACATCCTGAACGATTGTTGCCGTGTTAAAATTTGAAGACATTATTTCTTCCCATTGTGTTATGCAAGTCAATCCCAATTTGCCGGATTTCAGTGCGACACGGGTGAATGTCACCTCCCTCGGGATGCCTGAGTTTGGTATCACTCTCGCTGCTCTTCTTCGGGTGATGCAGAACACATACACACCCTTCGAGAGGTGAGTAAGTTTGAGAAACAAAATGGTTCTCCAATTTCCTTCTTCTGAAAAACCACTTCCTCTAGTTTCCCAGAGGAACAATAAAGCTCGACGTAACAAACAGTACGCTGAAACATTGTGTAACGTTTACATAGAGTGATGCACATTTCTTTTACGGTACGGAGAGTCGCAATTTAGTGAACTGAATGTCCGCACATGGGCCTGGATTATGCCAACAAGATAAGCTTCAATATCCATGATATTGGCTTAGAAGTTTGAGCCACAGTTATTGTTCCAGTATACATACAGTTCACTGCAAAAAGCAAACAGCCACCATGATGCAAAATTCTGGCGAGGTATCTAAACCACCATGATGCTTTGCGTTAGCGTATGGTGTACATTGAAAGCTAACATAACCAAGCAAAACTGTCGCCTCATCTGCGGTTGCATTTAGTTACATAACAACTACGTCATCCATTATTTCGGCCCCTGTTCAAACGTCATACTATTATAAGTGAGCTGAAAGAATTCAAAAATAGACGAGGCATTTCAGAAGATCCTCGATGTTTTTTAATGCTCCGGCGCGGCAGTTGATGGCGACCGCCTTGTGATAGGGCTTTTAACGCGCATGTGTAATTTTTAAGATAAATTAATCAAATGTGCTCTACATTGACATACTTGTACGGTTCTATTTGAGATTCTCGAAATCGTTCGAAAAAGAATTCTTCGCGTCCCAAAGACACCACTGTTTGTATGTTAGAAATTGCTTCAACTGCCACCTATAAAATGATAAAATTGTTTAATGATTATTATGGAACAATGCGTCGATTTCTAGCGTTCTGCGCGTACATGCATAAAAGCCATAAACGTGCATACCATCTGTCTCCATTATTATTACTGTCACAACAGTCTACAATTGCAAGACATCAAAAACGCCGTTCAACGGCCCCTCAAAGTTGCTTTGCGTTACTTTTATGATGGTAAACACGCAAAAACTTTCATCATCAGTTTATGGCAAATTCTCAGATATATACTATCACATCATACATGCACTAAATTCAATGCAAAAATGTCACGCGATCGTCACTTTGCAATCGCTTTCTTTTGAATTATCAGCTGTCAAACGGGTGGTTCAAAGGATTCGTTTCAAAAGGAAGCGACCAAAAAATGTCGATGGCGTGACATTTGCACTAAATGAAAAACCGCCTTAACTAGTGAAAATGAAACGTCCTCTTGAAATAAGTATATATACAATTAAAAGAATTTCTTGGGCAATTTAAATCCGAAAGATTGTTCCCTTCATAAGGAACTATCACGGCCCTGGCTGTCTATGTGTTTGACACCGACGGACATTAGTGAACACAACTATTTGGCTCTTCAACAATACAAAAAAATTATAGTTACAAAATAAAAGTATGTACTTGTGTGTTATACCTGCCCTGCACCTGATCTCTCGGGACCAACGCTTCCACCACCGAGAAAAACATTATAGAATTTTCCACCAATCAATGTAAAAGGAACTGTTGCAAGCATGGCTAGTGTAAGTTTCCAACTGTTGCTGAAGCATATTAACAAAGCGCCAACTATAGTAACCACTGTTGATGAAATAAGACCAAATTGTGCACCTGTTGCCTGTTAATAGAAATTTTTAGGCATCGATGTATATATCTTCTGCGGGTTTGTTTAAGACGTTTGAAATACCGTATTCCTCTTACACGAGATTACAGGACCTAAATGTGGCACAAGTACTGTTTTCAAATCCAGATAACCAAGAAAGTGATTCACAACACTAAGCCGTACCAGTGGATTTTTCTTGATCATTTAAATTGCACAATTTACAATGAGGAAAAGTTTAAGATCGTTTTAAATTCAAGTACAATAGCTATTGTAAGCGGCAAAGAAAGAAAACAAAATTTTTGCTAGTTTAAATTTTCAAGTCTCACAGCTAATAGTTAACAGCACATTGTTTGTGTTAAGTGCATGCCTTACGAGTGCTGAGCTATATGCTTATTTGGCTGGAAAGCGTGGGTCAAACGTCGCTCTTTTCATGCGCCGAACTTAACCAGCGAATTAAATGCGACAAAAGAGCGACGTTTGATTCAGTTTAGTTCGGCAAAATCAATTTGGAGCGACACTAAGCAACTGGAGCGACGTCTACCGTCGCATTATGCGACAATGGAGCGACGGTGGATCAAACGTCGCTCTTTTCAAGCGCCGAACTAAATGCATAAATGATTTACTTTATTGTTAGTCATTTTCACCCGAAAATTCAGGCTGGTCATGCGCAGTTAAGTGATCGTTTTGTGCGTTTGGCTGGCAATTGCATCATTTGCATGGCGTCTCGAAGTAAATCAGATGAGGAGTGCATTTCATATTTCCGGCCAACAAAGTATAGTTCTTGTGTTATGCCTATATGTAGTTTGTGCTCAATTCCTGAGACTGACGACGAAAAAATGTTTTCTTAAACCGTTCGTCAGAGTATGTGTTCTACACTAGAGTCCACCAACAATCGTTTCTTTGCAATCTTCTGGAAGGGGGCACGCAAATTCTCGAGTTTAACGATTGCAACAAAAATGCAGCAAGAAACAACTTATGAAGCTTCAGGTTTCTGCATGACAGGGATATAGCCTTTCCAAAATCTAAAAGCTTTTTGCTTTTTTTTCTATTATTTACTATTTTTCGAAAAATCAGATTTCTATTCACTGGCGCCATTTTGTATTTCTCGCCCAAAAGCCCCTACTTCATGTAAGCATAGAAAATTAATTAGTTCTGTGACTCGTTTGGATCGACGTTTGATTGCGTGCCGCTCCAAAGTCGCTCTTGCGTCGCACTTAATTGTATTTGGTTCGGCAGATGAAAAGAGCGACGTTTGACCGAGGCCTATGAGTTCGAACGATAGTTCCTGCTGTTATTCTGTTTCACTTCTGTCTCGCGTAACGAAAATCTCTCCACTAAGTGAGAAATATATTTTGCAACGGAATTGGCTGGAGAAAATATTCGTCGCTAAAAAGTTGAAAGAGAGCCAATCACGTTGCTAGATTTATCTATCGCTCAAAAAAATTCGCGAATTGGAAATTAGACCCAAATTTTGACAATATTGTGAAGCCGAGTTATTTATTAAGGTACCTTAGAGGGTGAAATCTTTTAATCTTTTTATGGTTGTTTTGCTGGATTGATCATGGTTCTTCCATAGAAATGTTGCAATCCGTGTGTAATGGATTTTCGCGGCCTGTATGAGTGAAGATATGGATGTAGAGAATGAACCTTCAGAAGAACCTGGCGGAGTAACGATTACTGACTCGTCAGAAACTAAATCGATTTGTGATGTCAAACTTGAAGTTCTAATATAGCGCTCTCTCGGCGGTCTGCTTGAAATCGTGATCGGCATGCAGTGTTCGCGTGAATCACATCCCAAACTATACGTCACGTTCACAATGAAGTATTCAATTCCATACAGCTACTTTTAAAGCTGGGTATTATGTTGGTCGGTACGGTAAGCGAACTCTTCCAATGGTTCATCCTGGTTAGAGTTTGCCCTAATACGGGTTGCGTTAATACTACACTTGTTTTGTCCATATTCTCGCCGTTGCTACCGATACAGGTAAATTTTGATAGCAGCTGAACTATAACGTTTAACAGTGTTCCACCACTGCTGTTATCAACTTCAATCGAAAAAGCAACTTGCTCGTTTTGGTAAACCTCTCCGTGTTCTAAAGTGGAAATAAGTCCAATGAGACGGCAAAGACAATGCCACAAGAGCTTAATATAGGAATTGGCAGTTACTGGTTTCAGGAGCTGTCGTCCTTCATTGAATGAAAAAGGAGCTTTAACAACCTATAAGAAACGCATAACTAATAGCGCGTTTTCCAATTTGGGAAGCATTTTTTTCCAAAATCATTCAATTCCCTCCGGTGCTCTAGACCGATTTGAATCGGCCGATTCTAACTTAAGGCAAAAAATTTGACAAATGCCTGACGTTTTTCCTGCCATTTTAGAGATTTTCCTTAGTTGATAGTAGCTAGATAGGCAGACTGTTTTAAAGAAATGAATCCACAAGAATTACTTCGGACGGACAATTGGCATTGAGTACAAACGGTCTTTGAAGGCCGCTTCGTAAATCAAAACGTCTTTCTCCGCTGATATAATTCAAATTTTCAATCTCAGATTTCTATTGTCTGATACAGTGAAGCCGTTTAAATGCAAAGTTCCACATGGTCCTGTTATACTGACCAGAATTGCCAAGACCACTTCAATTGAAATTGAAATTGGCAATTTTAATTGTATCGTAGCGTACTGCAGCGTTTTTCTTTCCTTCAAAGTCAGTGGTTATGCTCTGGTGCTCACCAAACAAAGAGATACGCTACGCTGCGCTACAGTTAAAGCAGAAAACGGGCTCGGCCTTTAAGCCTATTTTCTACTAGCGCGGGCTACTTCTTGTATTTTACTTGATTTTTTTGTGCGAAGCGACGTTTGACATGACTGACTGTTTACACGGCACAGTCGAACAACTAGCCTTGGCGAGATGTAACGACAAAGTCAGAGATATGACCGATCTCCGCAAGAGTTGTAATTAACAAGACAAGTTCAATTTCCATCAACAGAGCCAAATTACATTCTTTACCTCGTGCAAGGTGAATGTATCGCCAGTCCTGACGCCAAGGAACGTAAACCGGGCACTATCCCCGCTCTGTATGAACAGTTCACCGTTTTTGTGCTGACAACTTGGCGAGCCGGGTAACTGGGCTCCATATAAACAAACACTAGAGGTAGCAAGGTAGAGACACTCGCTCATTCTTACCTTCAGACACTCTATTTTTTCTTCAGTAGAAGAAGTAGCACGATCCTGATTATAAACAACAGTCTTCGAAGCTATTTGATAGCGTACGTGACCAGCAGTTTCCTCAAACTTGGTGCAAAATCACGATGCAGATGAAAATCAAATGGAAAGCATACTTCTGGAGGATGGATAGTTATTTGTGTTTCTGGTGGCGTTGGTGCTAAAAGAATATCGGTTTCGTCCAAATGGATTTCATGGTTGCCGTGCTTGATTTGATCTTCGCTCGTCCATTCGACATCACTGAATCCTTCATAATGAATGGTTATATTTTGACATTGCCAGGCAGTGTCAATCTCGATTATGATATGTCCTGAGACATGTTCTCCCGCACAAAAGAAGCCTTTATCATCTGTAAAACGCACTTCGATCCGCTGCATTTTGTCTTGTTCAGTACTTGAGAATGTATTCTCTATGCAATACAGTTGAATACTGAGGAGAATCTATACGAGGTGTACTGAGGGTGCGGCTTTGAATTTGCCAAACCATTGAAATTTAAATTAGCATGCCCGTGTTGAATCATGCCATTTAAAGATTCCAATGTCCCAGGTGTGCATGCATGGCCTTTGCTTGTGCGTTTAAGCCTAGTTCTCATATATCACCATGATCGGCGACTTTCGTTGTCCTTGTTCACTGATGCTTAAAATCTTTTGTCTAGTTGTAATAATTTTCTTCTTCGATGATCAAGCACAAAGAGCGTCCCTGACATCGACGATTTATGAGAACCAGCCCTTAGGCGTCATAGAGCAGATTCACTGCGTTGTTTTTCAAATGCTATAGTGCATACGGGCGAAAACAATTCTGGAAACAAGCAAAGCGCAGAAAATTATGCGAATGGGTGATTTTTACTACATTTCTTGTCATAAAATCGGTATAAAGATAAATTTCAGTGTCTCACTGCCTTCGAACAGTCTCTTCATATGTAAGCAAATGACCCAGTAACTGATTATGCCTTAACTTCTGAAAACTTTATTCAGAAGCCCGGTTCAAACGTCGAACTTTTCATGTGCCGAATCGAATGGAAATGAACCTAAACAAAGAATTTTGCTCATTAGC
>JAODVM010402808.1:0-10514 GCA_025400095.1 Phenganax marumi
TTAAGTAATTTTAGTTGATGGCTTGTATTAATTTCTGAGCTACGTTATAATGCTTTGCTAAGACACTTGTCCTGTACCTTAGTTTTATGTGTTTCCTGTTGTAATAATTAATCATCATCGTGTCATATGTAAATGCCTGCTCAAGTATATATCTATTGCTATATTGTAATATCAAGTTAGTCTTGGCCTTAGTGTGTTTGGAACACCTACACCTCAGTACCAAATGATGTTGTAGAAGTGATATAGTCGGTTAAATATAGAAATTTTCGAGGTGAATCCACATTTATTCAACATTCTAAAGATCCTGCTCGTCGTCGGCGCCCTCGCGCAGCGCGTATACACTGTGTGTACTCGGAAGTCGAACCCCGGCGACACTTGCAAATGGTTGTAAAATGCTATTATTACAATTCATCACACAGCTCATCATCATGCTCCAGTGCTGTCAATGCCGTTTTATGACCATGACCTTGCTCTACGTTATAAAAAGTTGTTAGTGCTAAAAAGTTAATAATTATAGTATATTATCACACATAGGTTAGATGTAGGCACTAATTTAATGCATCATCAATTCAGATGGCATGCAACCTATACGCAGTGCGTACCTATTTTTTAGTTTTGCTCTCGAAAGTCGAAAATGCAATATTTGTCAACTGGAATTACTGGATAATAGATTTAAGCTACGTCCGAATGTCGAATAACTTTATTCATTGGATAGCGAGATTTTATCCATTGAATAACGTTATTCAAGCTCTGTACAACGCGATTGTGCCCAGGATATAAAATTTATCCGTTGGCTAGCGACTTACCCACTGATTAGTGATTTACTCGCCTTTCGTACAACCGACCCAGTGCAATATTTTAAACACTATAGGTCAACTGTTTCATGCTCGTAATCTTGACTTTGGACTCTTTGATGGGTACGTTAATCCTCCTTAGCTACTTTTAGCTCTTTGTGTACAAATTTATTGAAGATCTGTCTTCCGTGCGTGAGTAGAATCGCTTTGGCTTTATAAAATGTCAAAGTACAAACAAAATGCAATAAGTTGCGTATTTACGAATACGATGCAAAGCTGAAAGCTCAGTAAGTCCACATAGTGGCTTTATCAGGCGAAATCGAATTTGACAGGTTCATTGTCCTATATATTAAGGTGGGATGTACGAAATAACACTTGGGCCGTGCCAGAATATCTAAACAAGCTTGTAATGAACTTTGAATTTCAAAGAGGTGGAAAGACTGTTTATATCACAACTGGATTCCCAGGGTTTGTTGGAGCATTTACTGGATTTAGGCCGGTAAGAGTAAAACCTGGTATCCATATGGTCGTAAAAGTCGAAAACGAAGAGTCACGATATCTCTCAACAGCCAAAATATTCTATCTTCTAAGCAGTAATTCTTATACAAAACATACATATTGTTTACAAAAACTTGCTTTGCTAATAACTTGTTTGAAACTGTTTTATTTCGGCTAATAAGAAGGATCGTGACTCTATCTTTATGACAGTTACGACTATATGGAACCTGGCTTAATGAAGAGTGATCATGCAATATGCAGATACAGTGCGCCGTTTTACGTGGACTCCTTTGGCAGACTGATTTTCAAACATTAAAGTAACTCCCTATGACTAATGAATAGCATGGCTTGAGGGGCATTAGTGATTGAATGGCTCCGTAACCCGAGAGAGGTTTGTGGAATTGCCGAGGGAATTTCACAAACTCCCGAGGGTATGGGACCATTTAATCACTAATGTCCCAAAGCCATGCTATTAGTTTGTAACAGTGTAGTTGATGAGGGTTTCCAAGCGTATAATTCAGTGTTTCACGAATTGTTAAAACTCCTTGGAGAATAACATTTAAACTTGCATGTTTGACCTTCCATCAGCGAGCGGGCGATTAGTTACTAATCGACCGGTAGAAGCAAAAGAAAACCGGCAAACTATATACTGCTACGCCGGTTACACATTGTTAAGACATAAATTTAATCAAAAATTATTGTTTTGATCAACTCAGTGGAGTGCTACTTTGTAGTATAAATATTACACCAGACAGCCTTTCTTGAAAAAAGCGTTGAAAGCCATTTTGTGTTTCAAATGAACACTTATGCATGGTACTTGATGCCTCTTTTGAGATTATCTACCGTTTGAGCTATACACGCTTAATTCGTACAATCGGCTCCAGCGCACGATCCGTGACGTCAGCAAACACTATGAAGCCACTTGATTGAACTCTCCAAATAGGAAGATGGGCATACATGAATACAATAATTATGTATCTAACTATAGCTTTAACACTTAAGATAGGATTTAATAGATTTCCAAGAGATGAGGAAATGTTTTTAAATTTAGATTAATCCACCATTTAGGCTAAACGGGCTTCGTTCAACCGACCCGTGGTGTTACTGATTGCCTAGTTTTTCGTCAGCCGTCTTTGAAACGAGGATCACGTACAAATTACAAATACTATGGTACATAGCTGATACCTCTTGATTTATGGCCAGTTAAAAATTAGTTGACGCCATCTATACACTTCGAACTCCAGAACTCTTTAGGTGTGACTTCCATGTAGTGGATAACAACACGCAGCATTTTCAGGATTTCTATTACACTCATTCGCGAAACGCCAGACAAACTTCATTTCTCAAAAGAAGGCTTTTGCGTACCGGTGAATTACAAACTATCTTATTGAGTCATGTTGCATCATTACGGCGTAATACTCATAGCGACCTCAACCCCATTTTTTACGTCTGTCGAACGCCCGCAGACGGTTTTGCTCGGCTGTTGAGCAGATTTCTCTTGACACTTCGAAATTATTTACACAGGGAGAGATTAGCATCACAATGAACTCTCGTTTCTCAGAGGCTGGAGGAAAGATTGGTAAGGAATTATACAAAGTGTATAAAAAACATTTCCCAAATAGGAAATTTCCCATAAATTGAACTTTTAGCAAAATGTCTGAAGAACTTGAGTTAAAATAGGTATTTTAGGATTTCCTGATCACTTTCATGCTGAATTTAAAAAGCTTTTCATCGTAGTCTAGATGGGGGGGGGGGTTGCTTTCAGACAGAACGCAGGGCGAACCTTGCGCGCAAAAATGCACGAACAAATTTTAATTTGTTGTCACAGGGTAACACTTTACGTTATGATTTATAAACTGCCAAAAATTTAACAGATAATTTGGTGTTCTTTAAGTGTGTCGCATGGCCTCTCAAAGCTGGCCTTTTTTCCATTTCTAGCCATATACGCATAATTTTTGCCTAATCAGCATTTTATCATGCATGATATCATTTGCCCCTGACTAAAATTATGCGCAATTAGCAAAAATTATGCATCATAGGCTAAAAAGAGAAAAAAGTCTACGTTTGAGAAATCGCGCGATGCACTCTGTGTACACCAACTCATTTGGGGTTTTTTTGTTTAATAACCACAACTTAGACTTTTATCCTATGTTAACAAATTGTGATTCCATCGGTGAATTTTCGTGCATAAGATTTCTTTTAAGGGGTGCATGCTTGAAAACAGCTCCCCATGGACTAAAATAAAAGTTTTCAAAGTAATTTCAACGTTAACGGGATCAGGAGACCCTAAAATATGTATACTAAGTTAATTTCTTTAGATATTTTACTTAATGTTCAATTCCTAGGAGATTTCCATTTGGGATATTTTATGATACACCCTGTACAGTGCCTTGTACCTGTGAAAGTTATTTGCTCAACACTTGACTGAATGATTGCTTATAAAGAAAAAATAAGTTTGCACACACAACAGAAAAGTCAACCTGCCAGGATATTAGTCGTTGCAAGAAATTTTTTTAAATTAATAATTATGCAGCATTATTTTAATTGATTAAGAATGTTGATGGAATTCAACAGTGACGACTGGACAGAAATGTTCATTAAAATTCAATCCCAGTGATAACAGTAGCGTAGATCAAAAACGTTAACTGCAATAAGCATAAATACGAACCTAAAATTAAAATGGATATATTACAAAGAGTGGCTTCTGCGCCATTCATTATAAATTTCTACAATAAACAAGATAATGAGCCAAGAATAAAAACGCAACGCATCAGTCTTGAATAGGATTATCGTTACGTTAACGTTTCATATAGTCTCTCAAGAATAGGATGTTGTTATTTTCTAATATAATTTGCCTATCAAGGTTTATTCAAATGGATCATGGGAGAACGGGATTCGCACTGGAATACTCTACTTGTAAGAAATGTACTCGACAGTGAATTGGGGTATGTTAATAATAGTTACTACAGATGAGAATAAAATGTCAAAAAAAAATGTAGGACGCTTTTTGTAGCATTTTACTTTTAGATCGAGCAAATTCATTATAACTGCCATTCTAAATTGTTTTTAACTGTTTTTCCGATAATAGAGATAGGGTATGAGGACTTTGACAATTTCTTTGTTCTTTCTCTTCTCTTTCCGTTCATGAAAACTTGAGCGTTGTCCAAAACAATGCTGTAGTAATTATATAATCAAAAGAATTGTTCATAGATGGCGTGAGATCAAATGAAAAACTCATACAGCTGATACAGCTTTCGAGTTTGACAAGTCTCTACGAGTTTCTATTTTATTGCCTAAGGCTCCATTTACACGGTATGGATTCGCATGGTCATTGATCACGACATGAAATTAAACAGTTTCGAGGCCAGTTTAGCTCACAAATTTATGGTAATGTTTCGGAATTTAATAACAATCAATCGTAGAATAAAGTTGCTAGAACAAATATGAGCGTATAGTGGCTAAGGTTGATGCCGTGACCATGCGAATCCGGTGTCTCGTAAACGGAGCCTAAAAAATTATTTTCGTCTAGAAGCCTGCTCAAGTGATCCTAACTTGCGCGGGACGCTGGGACGACCCCCAAGACTCTTCTATAGAAATACAAACTGTATTAGTCGTTTACGTAGTTTTGTCACATTTCAGGGCTACCTGGCCAGGCCTTTCAAGGAGGGAGGGACAGCCTGGTCTTTGAGCAGGGGACCAAAATTTCTCTCGGCTGCCCTGTACCTCGGATCTCGAAATATTTTATAGCGGTAGTCGAGCATGACTTGACGAGAAAGTTGCCTGCACCTAATCCTTCCGTGTCGCGATTAGTGTTGATAGAAGCGTCCCGTCTCCATTAGGCGAGATCGTGTAAACAAGTTCTAGCCTTTCCGTATAGCAATCCATCTTGCCTGCACCATTTAAACTTCTGTATGTTATTAATTTTGTTTTATTTTATATTCAAGGTTTGAGGGAGCTAAAAATACGCTCTCGAGTACCAAGCTTTTGGCTCCTTGTTATTTTATTCTGGGTGGAAACAGTTCAGGGCAGGTATGTGGTTGTAGTTTACTAGTACTATGAGGCCAATAGAATAAACTTTGAAAATGGGCAAATTAGTGTAAATAATCGAATCTTTGTGGGGTTGCGTGGATTAAGCGGGAATTTTAAAAGACAAAAATATAAACGAAAAAAGTAATATTGAAGAAATACCAAAACAACTGTTTTAAAGAACGTAATGTAAATCAATATTTTTAAATTTTTATTGTTTTGAAAAGGTTGTTTAATAAAGGAAATAAAAAATTTTTTCCGTGTTTCTGTTGAGTTATAGAAACACTTGTGCGAAATTGGGAGAAACTCGAAATCGCGTGGAAATATAGCCTAGCGGCTCATGTTCCCACGCAATTTCTCGTTTCTCCCATACTCGCATTCGTGTTTCTATAAATCTGTAGAAACATGGAAAATGTTTTCTATTTCTTAAATTGTATACGGTATCCTCAACCCCTTTGAACGGGCAAGTAGCTACATGCATGTGGCAAAAGAGCAGTTTGCCTGAACAGAATAGTAAGCAATGTAATGTAAAATATCCAAAGATGGGCATGTCAAAATGCATTTGAATTAATGGTCGCTCTATTCCGATCGTTAAGGCGCATGTGAACTTCAATAATTTGTAAGACATCATCTTCATCTTCTATACTTTTCGCCATTTTAACCTCAAAAGTAGTACACCATATTCTAGTTTGGTTCGCATGAAAAGAGGTATTTACCTTAGATCATCCTCTTGCACTTCGCTGCTACCACTTTCAAAATTGAATTTCGCCATACATCTTGCTGGAAAAGAAGCTGCTAAGCATGCCTTTCCCATAACGTCACAGCTACGTGAAAGTGAGGCCAAAGGTCAAGTTCAATACCCGTTCCTGTGTTCTTTGGCTTTTTAGCTTTACTTTCATGCTGCTGAGACGTATTTACCTGAAAAGCCTATTAAGACAGAGAACGTTGAATCTAATTTGGTGATCATGGTATCGAGCAGTATGTTTTCAGAAAGGTTTTGGCTTCTCACAAACTGAAAAACTTTTATACTTGATATAGGGTATGATTATTTCTCGTTCACGGACTGAGTCATTAAATCCATTAAGGTATGTGGTTTTTTCATCTTAGTTTACTGTGTAATATGGTTTGTTTAACTGTTCTGTTCGTTGCATATTATCAACGTGATTTTAAACAACGCTGGACAAATCTTCTCGTCCTTTATGAGGGAAGCTCCTCTGCAGGCCATGATTGTTAATCGAGGCATCTTTTTCTGACAATTTGTCTTTTTGGCAAGTTGCAAAGGCGGATTGCCTTTTATTTTTTGAAAAATTGTGGGGCAATTTGCAAGAAAATATTACTTTGTCAGGGAACATGGCTTTAAATTAAAGGTTATAGGTAATTTTTTTGTTACAGGTGAAGTGAAGAATGAAATTGCACAAAGTTATTGTTTTGTATACATGATTTCTTTCCTTGCGGGGAAAACTTACACCTTTTATTCGAGCATTCGGCTTTCAATTTTAAGCTCGCTTCCTTGGTCATAATTTCGAACTGTACCTGAATGTTCCTCCAGACTACATAATTGCAATCTTACATGCAGCAGCTTCCAACGACCTGCAAAAATATATCGTTAATATGAATATCATACGGGCTATGTGTGCGATTATGAATACATGTGTATCTTCACGTCGTATATTTGAAAGCATTTGGCTATGGTGAGTTGTGATAGGTTACTAAGTGTCGGTTTTCGCTTCATGTCTCGTTTGACAAATTTTATCTCAAATTCAAATATTTGAAAATGCTACTTTAACGACTCAGTTACAAAACGTTCGGGCTTGCGGGAAATTCTGGTCTACATGCACCCTTTCAACTATGACTCGCTAGCTGTGGACCCGCATGATGCCCAGTATATGCAAGACGATTGTAGTCTCTCTAGTAACATGTCTCAGCCGTTGGTTTGTATGAATCGCTAAATAGGAAGTACGCGTTTCACTTTGGGTAACATATTATAAGGGAACAAGATAAAAACAGCAATGTTATACCTCAATCATTGTTTTGTTTTGTGCAGAATGAATCAAGGTAAAAGTGGATGGTATCTTCTACAAACAAATTACGATCATTGGAAAAACCCGCTTTTCTTGGACGATCGTCGTACACCTGTAAGTGTACATAACCACTAATACATAGTAAATTAGTAAATTTACGTCCATAAACTTGTTGCCTGCATTAGCTTGGTACAACCAAATATCGGGATACACATTTACAGAAGGAAATACGAAATTATATTTCCAGTCTTTCTCAGATCACATACATCTTACCACCGATTTCACGCGGTCACTACATCAGTTGCAGCACGATCAGTACTGTGTGGTGTACGTGTCCAAGTCGCCGATATTACGATAGTCCTCGTCAGGAATAAAATTTGGCACAAGCAAACGTTAAAGATCGCGGCAATAGATATTTTTCCCGGGCTTGTCCTTTCTACGATAAAAGCGAATACTGCAGCAGCCCATGCTGCATAAACTGCATGAGGTACTATTGATTTTTAGCGGGTATGCTATAGTATTGTTTTTTTTGTTGTCTTTATCTGTCATTTTCAATTATTTCCAGGGAAATAAGTGCATGAAGGAAATGACTCAGAAGGTACAGTACTCCTCACATGATTAATTAAGGCCCGTTTTAGACGTTGCATTTTTGTCGAATTTAACACGAGACGTCTTGTTTCTCACAAATTTTAGCGTCTAACTAAGAAAAGTCTATTCAAGTTCGTGAACATTTCAGACTGAATTCGTAGCTTTAGTTATGCTTGGACGTTGAATTCTTGAAAAGTGCAATCTTTTATGAAATATGAAGACTTAAATTTGACCAAAGTGCGACGTGTAGGAATAACTATCGTATTGTTATCAACTTCATAGTGATTACTAACAACACTAGAATGGGCATCTAGGATGAAATATGGGGGAAAATGCTGATGGGAGACAAATTCAGATTGCGAATGTATGGCGCGCATTTAGTCAGGTTCACTTGAAACCACAAAATCTTAAAACCTGTGTTACAAGGCTATTTTTTTTATTTGTTTTCTATTTAATTACTCCAATTGATTTTTAAATATGTTTGAATATTCCGCTGGATTTCGGGGGTCTGAGAAGTTATATAGCTGACGTCAGCACTACTTTCCAACGCTCTCACAACTGTGTTACACTCAAAGTTTTGTTTAAAATGTTTCTTCAAGGTTAAAGAGGAATTGCTTATATGACTTGATTCAAACTCAGCTGAATTTTAGTAGTTGAATATCATCCCCCCCCCCCCAATAGGGAAAGTTATCTTTTACTGAATTGAGATTACGATGGCCCCTCTAGTGTTGTTTACAACTTCTATGATTAATTTCTCCTATGTATCTCAACTGCATGAAGGTATGTATTGAGATAGTCTCTAGCTCTTGGAAATTTCGCGGCTCAACTTACAGAACACTGCATCGGCATGAAAGTGCAGCAATACTATTGCCGGATGATCCGGTTGCACTTGTCGCAACTGCTCCTGTTCAGCTTTATAGTGAAGAGGTTCAGCAAAAATTACGAGTACGACTACAAGTAACTTTTTCTATGAAATGGTTCTTGTGTGCTAACGCTACCTCGTACTTACACCATAAACTCGTTGCTCTTTTCAAGACGAAAGTGTAGAAGACATGTATCTTATTAGAATGTAGAATTTTTATCTTCAAACATTCACAAAAAATTTAAGCTTGGCAAATCAAAAGAGAAAGTAGAGTTTTCATGACTATAGCAGCATTCATTGGATAATGTCGATACACAAACTGTTTTAAAATTGTGTGCCCGCTATACGTCGGTTCTTTAATTTCATGTAATAAGTTTGGATAATATGCTAGTATCGAAGGAAACAATTTCTTCAAACTAAGAGCATGAATACAAAGTTCTGAAGCGGAGAAATTATAAAATTGCACTCCAGTCAAATTTTTTTCTTTAACAATTGCCCGATTTATTCCAAGAAAGTTCCCGATGCTGCGTTCATCCACTATCGCTTATTACAGTACGTTGGATACGTGTCTTTAAAAGCATTTATCAAGATTATTGCTAGGCAGAAAAATGAAACTCTCAACTAACTTTGCTATACAATTTGGTATTTTACACTGCTAGTTTTCTCCTAAATTTCGTTCTGAAAAGGGCAACGGCGACCGGTTATGCTGCAAGAATTGAGGACTAATTTCGTACGCGTAGTCGTCAAGTTTGCTAAAACATCCTAACGATGTATAATGGAAGATCTACAGCTGCTCGATGCACTAGCTTAAGTTTACTTACACCTCTTTTATACGTACATAGAACGTGGGTTTTGAAGGACTATTCAACGTATTATCAACAATTCCAGTCTTGAATAAGGTATGAGTTAGTCGCTCGGTTTCACAGTTCAACGTTCAAGTTGCAGTAGTTTGAAACATTTTTTACACACCAATACCAGTGCAAGTGATGAGAATGTATTCTTGTGCTCTCAAGTGGCAAAAAGATTGTAGGGCCAAATTTCAATAACCTGATACGTTTGTTGTTCTATTTGTGAAAGTGACGCATGCGAATATCTTGATGATGATATCGAAAGTTCAACTTTAGTAGTCTACGCAAACAATAAATGACACTTTTATAAACAGTGTAGGTATATTTTCCTTACAGCAAATTTTCCTTTATGATTCCTAGTTGACGAGTTACACTGCTATAATGCACGTGAATAAGGGTGAGGTGGAAGCGTATCGAAGGGATTGTCCCGATCCTTGTTTCCCGTGGTGATTATGCCTTTAAGCATGGCGGCTACAGGATCGACGCCGTGGCGGCTATGGGAAGTGATGCACGACAAAATTAAAGTATGCCGTTTTATAAATTACGTTAATTAACGAGTACAATATTATCAATTGTTTTTTAGCACAAAAAAGAATAAAACAGAGTAATTGCATGTGATATGAACGAATTAAACTGCTGGGGCCGGTTGTATATAACACTTAATCACTTTTTTAATCACTATTTTGTAGTTAAATAGTGATTAACTTTAACCACTCATTTAGGCCTGTCGTATAAAAAGGCAGTTAGCGTTAACTGTAGTTAAAAAGTAGTTAAAGTTAACTCTGCCGAAGAGCATCGTTAACTCTTCAAAACGTAGTTAAAAATGGCGATTTCAAGGAGTGGGCAACGATAATCAGCAATGTAACGTTAAAATCAT
>JAODVM010402919.1:0-10513 GCA_025400095.1 Phenganax marumi
CATTATCTACACATTCTCCACCATTTTCACACGGCTGGCTGATGCATGCGCCTGCGAAAATGAAAGTTTTGCGATTGGACCTTTAACGTTACGGAAAAAATTCCATAAAATTTTGAACCAGGAAAATATTTTACCACAGCCTGAAAGAGCATCTTGAATTTAGTAAAACTGCCAAGTTTGGATGCGAAATGTTGTAAAATAAGGTAAATATACTTGTGCAAAGTTGGCAAATTTTGTATATTTTTCTATTACGCGCGGAAAATGGATAACCTTTTTCTCGAACGAGGTATTAATTTCCCGCGCGTAATAGAAAAAAACCCAAAAATTTGCCAACTTTGCTCGGCTATATTTTCCTTATTTTACAACATTTCGCAACCAAACTTGGCAGTTTTACTAAATTCAGGATGCTCTTTCACGCTGTGGTAAAAGATTTTCCTAGTTCGAAATTTTTTGAAATTTTGTCTATAAGGTTAAAGGTCCATTTATAACAAGAGTACAGAGTATATATTTGTCAAACTGATGTAGGGCTGCAGACAAATATTTTCTGACCGCATTGTAAAGTGGATTAATGGATGTCACTTCGCGCGTACTGTTTTGCTAACAAGTTGTATAGCAAGTGAGAGGATGGACTCCCAAATCCAGAGGTACTCTTCAATCTTGTATCTCCGTCATTTGCCATGTGATAAGACTCTTGCCACATTATGGATTAACAAATCGTATTGGTCAGAATTTACTTGTTAGTCCCGATGGGAACTCTTCTTTTAGTGGGCCATTCAGATATCTTTTGAGCCCTGGCACTCAGCATTTAAATGAAACATTCCAAGAAGAGTTCGGTTGGCGATCCCTTGAAGATAATAATGGTAGACCTTTTTTGCGTCATGTTGTTTTACTTGAGTGGACGAAAGTTGGGGGTTTTTTTGTCAGTTTCTTTGAATGATGACCAACAAAATGAACGCAGGTTTGTGGTTTTGCTTTCAGGTCAAGAAGGTACCACAGCAGATGTTGCTTTGCCCGGAGGAGGAGTGTCCAAACGGTTTTATCAAACATGGTAATTGTATTATCGTTTTGATTAAAGGCTGCTTTCCAGTTACGCGTTTTTGTCACGCACGTAGCTACACGCACGTACACGCACGTAAAAGTTAAAATAGTTCCGCAAAGTTTTATAGTTTTCAAAAATACAAGAACAAGTAGACCCGTGGTTATTTAGACTTCAAAATTCTAGGCGTTTCTTCTTGCGATTGTTTATAAGATAGGTTTTATTCAGTACAATCTTCACTTTTACGTGCGATTAAATATGACTTAAACAATTGTAAAATTTTGTTTTGTAGCTGTAAAGGAGATATTCCGTTGGTAACTTTTCTTGTGTTTTGTGCTGAGGGAGACAACATTCCTGATGCGATGCTTTTGCTCCATTTTGCCAATACCTGGTTGCAAATAAATGTTGAGGTAAGGTCACAGTGGTAAGGTGTCAGAAAAACTTCAGCTGAAGTGCCTCATCGTCGTGGTAACTGGAGCGTTCCGAAAACTACTGATCAAGTCATTTGTTAACTTGGAGAAATTTGTTACAACAATTTCTCAACATTTACTCCAGGTGAAGTTCCTCAAGTATTCATAAATTCCTCCAAATGTTCTCAATATTCGGTGTGAATTGACCAGTCAAATGCTAATTATTTTTCATAGCTGTTCTGATTGGTCAGTTGAAATAGGGGTTAGGAACGTTTCGAAGAATTTGGGACTTTGCGAAGGACTTCATCAAAATGTTGAGAAATTAATGTAATGAATTGCTCCAAGTTAGCGAATGAATTGATCAACATTTTCCGGAACGCATTACTGCAATTGCCACGACTAGAAGACACTTTAAATAACATATATAGTATAAATATGTTCAATGCCGGATGTTCGTACACCAGTAGACTACTTTTAACGACTCCTATACGACAAGTGCAATCTCTGACTTCGATAAATGCACTTCAAAGCACTCTTAAACTGATTCCCGACTTTGACTCGGGCACTTTGAAATTCAAAGTTTTGCTGTCTTGTAGAATGATGATCCTGAGAAATCAGAAATGTCTACAGGTAAAAGATGTTTTCCAGTTCATTGAGTTCCGGGTTTTTATAAGCCTGTTGGCAGCCAGGAAATTTGAAGGAAATAGGGCTTATTGAGCTCATAAAAATGAACTAACTCCTTTAAACTTCCAGGGGCCGGTTGTTCGAAAGGTGGATAGCGCTATCCACTGGATAGTGATTTTTTGTAGCCTTCGTAAAGTTTCCCATTGATCGTTAACATAACATTACGACTTGTAACGATAGATTAAAGTGTCTAATATATACATTGTTGACAAAAATGGAGGCTTCGACATGTTTTTTCCAATTTTAAGAATGTTGAAAATTTCACTATCCAATGGATAGCGCTATCCACCTTTCGAACAACCAGCCCCAGCATTTTGTTTGCCTTGAATTCTAACGCGCTAAAACAAACCATAAGACTCGCCTTTGCCAGATGGATGTGTGTATCATCCAAAAGATCTTCATGGTATTGCTTGACGAGGCGTATCATCTGATCGTACTAATATTACAATAAAAGACAATAGAGTTGAGCATCTTAAAACGAGCAAGTCCATGTAGCTATCGATAAAATTTTGATCTACAGAGAAGAAAAACGATTATTCATCGCCACTTATGCTTAACACAGCATCCTAAAATAAGTAAAACTGCGAGGTTTGCTTGCGAAATGTTGAAAAATGAGGAAAATATAGCGCTGTGAAGTTCGCAAATCTTTGCACTTTTTGTGTTGCGCGCGGATAAAATAACGTACTACTTTTGAGCCGAAAGTGGCCACTTTTTCCGCGCGTGTAATACAAAAAAAAACAAACACAAAACTTGAAAACTTCGCAAAGCTATATTTTCAGCATTTTACAACATTTCGCTACCAAACTTTGCAACTTTACTAATGCTATGAAGCTCCTTCCTGTGATGAAGGAGATGCACATTTGGTCAACAGTTGCACTGGATCGGGGGGATTCGGAACTGCCCAGCACGAGTCTCACCTGCTTAATTTTTTTGTACATGTTGATGGCGTAATCAGGTTCATTGATCGTCAAGTAAAGTCTAAAATGCAAACAGAATAGCTTTAACCAATACATATTAAACAATGATAAACTTCCCTCCTACCTCTCAGCTTCCTTATATTTTCCTTGTTCTTCCAACTGCTGCGCCTGAGTGACGTACAGGGAAATTACTTCATCTGGCTCCATACACGTTGTCGTCAACTGTTGAAAAATAAAACCCCGTCATCTCCCGAGACTTTACGAACCTTTACATCCTTGAAGACAACATTTTCGCATGAGGAGATATAGTGCAAAATTGCAAAGTTTGGCAACGAAATGTTGAGATATGCAGAAAATGTAGCCCTATCAGTGAAGTTGGCCAATTTTGTACATTCTTGTATTACATGTAGAAGTTGCCACTATTTTCGGTTCAAAAATGGTAGCAATTTCTACATGTAACACAAAACAATATACAAAATTTACTGGCAAACATTGCACGACTGTATTTTCAGCAAATTCAACATTTCCTAAACAAACTTTGTAATTTTACTAAAGTTACTTTTCCCAGCAGTGGTGATAAATGTACCTCAATTAAACTTTCGTCAGCATATAATGCAAAATGTCTATTGTATCCTACTCTAACCTTGTGAGCGGCTTCGTACATGTTAGCTTTTGTATACATATCAATGGCATCTTTTGGATGTCCTGCCTTTACGTACAACTTTTCTGCTATCTGAAGGGAGAAATAGCTATAACAAGCACTCTTTAAATTGCAAAAAAATATATTTAGAAATCTCAAAGAAAGAGTATTGTTATTTTTGCGGGCGAATACATCGACTTTTAATGCCTGGACCGAATAAGGAACGACTTCGGACGTGTTTGAAAGTTTTGAAAAATTTGCGTGAAATGAACTCCCGCAAAATTCCAAAATTTTTTCAAAACATGTGTCTATGAGTTGGAAATGACTTTTCTAACAAAAATATCGATCGTTGCCTGCATGGGACACGTTTGACACGCTTTGGACCATCTTTGAAAGTTTTTCGATACTAATAAAAAACAAACGTTTTATAAATATCAATTAAGCAAATCAGGCATAAGCTTACTTTGTACTCTTTAGCTTGAGCGTAATGCTGTGCTATCAGTCTGTAGTACCTGGAATAAAAACACATGTCAACTTTTTGAGCAATTTGAAAGAGCCATATTTCGGGATTCCCTATAGCTGGAAAAATTAATCTTAGCCATTGTTTGCCCTTGTATCCATCTTCAGAAGGCGTTGTACGAAGTTCATTTAGTTTAATCAGTGGGTAAGTCCGGGTTCAGAAACGGTCCTAAACTCAAATGTTATGTAATAGAACAAAGGGTAAACTCATAATTAATGTATCCAGTTGAAAAAGTTTCAATTTTGTTGTTCAAAGGAATACATAAAATATGATTTAGATTTTGAGCTTATCGCAGCCACCGCTATAGACGCGCTTCGTAAAACCGGCCCCAGCTGGACTACTGCTTGTTTGAATTCCCTTACTTCTGTGCAGTTTCCTTATCTTCAACGACTTCCAAGATTTGCACGGCTTTATTCCACTGCCGAGCGTGAATAGCTGCGTCTATTGCTTTCACTGTGCATCTGAAACAGAACTCGCTCTTTTATTAACAAGTGGATTCTTTAAAAAAGTCATGAAATAAAATCTATCGTAAAGGCGAAGGCCACAGTATATATTCATAGTGTAACATATACTGAACTGTTACTGAAAAGCTTACCCAGCTTCGATATAGTGATTGATAGCTGCGTCCATTTGCTTCTGAGAGTAAAGATAGTTGCCCCAGGCTTCTTCGAGTTTCACGACTTCTCTCGGAAATGCTACTCGGGCGAGCTCGACAGCTAAAGCAAAGTGAAGTTTCGATTTTAACTGAAATTCGTACCTCGCGTGAAAACAATGACTCCTGGGTAAAATAAAGCTAACCATGCTTTTGATCTAAAAAATTTGTAGACGATGAGGGCGTTTCACTATTAACAAATAGTCTCAGGCGTGTCCATTCAATGACTCACCTCTCCTGAAAGCATTTCCTTTCTTGTAAGCTTCGAGTGCACTTTGTTCTTTACCAATTCTTTCAAACAATTCGCCTGCCTAAAGTCGAAGAGTGGAAATTACATTCAGAATGTATTAGGCCCAAGCCTGCCCCAAAGTTAATTCAAGTGCTCTTTCAAAACCCGGTTTACCGGGCTAGCCCTGCTCATTTGATCACCTCTAAGTTGGTGCATATACCTTATCGTACAAGCCAGACTTGAATAAAGCCGCAGCGATTCGTTCCATCATCTCTGGTGAGTTGGCCAGCTCCTAGAATATGAGACTCAGTGAGATGGGCAAAATTACGGAACAGCATCCCAGATGAACTCAGAAATAAACAATCTTTTAGTCAATTTGTAACTCAAGTGTGCGACACTTGTCCATTAGATGAAGTTATAAAATAGCGAACTTAATAATCTGTTGTAGACGTTACGAAAGTAATTGTAATTGTAACTGTCTGTAATAACTTTTGTTTGATAACTTATTGTAAAATTTGAAGGTTTTTTTAAATCTATATATACCCCTCTTGAAAAGCAGCTGTTGCTGTAGGAGTCTGCGGAGTGCAATAAAGTGTTTACTTACGTCTTACTCACTGCTATACATCGACCTAAAGTCTATAAGCCAACAAACCTCTCGACTCATTGCTAATCTTGCTGCTCTAGCAGGAAGACCCGCTTTCATGTACAAGTTAATCGCTTCCATCAAGTTCCCTTGAGACTCTTTAACCTAAAAAAGACCACGTTTACTCTGGACAAGGCTTTCAGATCGGAAAAGTACACATGCCATTGTGATGTCAAAGATTAACAGCAGATCTCCACATTTATAATAGATTTTTCGGACAAGCGCAACCTTGTACAAAATGAAATTAAAACTGACCTTGCCATGCAGATAGATAAGATTAGCACTGACCTCGCCGGCCTTTTCTTCTTGCTTGGTATCCATGAGCCATTGCAAATGAGAACTACGCAAACGGTCAACTTCTGGGTGACCCTTGAAATAGTTTAGAAAAAACCTTCAACGATTCCGTGCAAACGAATGCCCATGAAGATGACGTTTTTGTTATAAAATGTACACAGATTGAAACAATCCCTGACTTTGAAGATATCGATGTAGGCGATCTAGCGGAAAAAGAAACGATGACCTACTTTGGCTTCGGCAACAGCGATCGCTTCGTCCCACTTATGAAGTTCTTGATACATTTCAATGGCCTCGTCAACGTGTCCTTGTTCAAGCAAAATGCCTTCAGCCGTTTTGAAATTCTTCTCAAGTATTGCCAGTTTAGCGCGCACCATGAAATGATGACTACCATCACCACCCTTGTTAAAACAATACAAAAAAAAAATGTTAATTCTTGTTCATCGTCCCCCACGAACGTTGTACGTACGTATACCATCTCCGTTGCAGCTTCTTCCGCCAGCTCGTTAACTTTCTTCAAATATCTTGCTTTACTGACGTCGCCAAGTGCAGCGAAACATCGCTCAGCTATAAGGAGCTGCCGGTCTTCTAACGCGAGCTTACTCAGCGTCCTCCACATCGCTTCGGTCTCAGGAACCATTTCCAGAGTCTCCAGAAAAGAAACGGCTCTAAACCATTCAGAAATATTGTATATTTAGTACAATCTGGTCCTATATTTTCACGTTTGGGGCCGTTTGTTCGAAAGCTGGATAGCGCTATCCACTGGATAGTGATTTTTTGTAGCCTTTGTAAAATTTCCCATTGATCGTTGTAACATAAAATTACGACTTGTATCGATAGATTATAGTCTATTATTTATTTAGCTGACCAAAATGGAAGTTTCGACGTTTTTTGGGCAATTCTATGAACGTTGAAAGATTCATTATCCATTGGAGAGCGCTATCGAACTTTCGAACAAAGGGGCCCCTGATGATTACGTTCAATACCTCGCAAAATCACCATCATCAATGGCAGTGCCAAACTCTATTAGTCCTTCATCTAAAGTGTACGAGACTGTTGTGACACCTTCATTGACAACAACATCTGTCTTGCCTTCATTACGTTCCAAATCAACTATGTCACCCTGTTACAAGAAACGGTGGTGTTTGGCGATATCGAAGTTGAAGCAACACAGGCACTTTAAAATTGACGTTTACGAGCGAACTGCTAATTGCTAACGGCAAACTTTAAACCACGTTCGATTTGTAATATCCACAGCCGGTCTAGAGTGTCTGCGCCAAACCACGCTTCAGTCAATTATATAGGTTCCCGCAAAGTCGAAAAACTACTATAGTCGACTTTAAAATGCGGTTTAAACTTTGCTGTTTGCAGTCAGCGATATGTCGACTTTAAGGTCTCTATAATATTACGCTACGTAAACGAAATTATCTACAGACAAATCGCGAGAGCAGGCACTACGTATCTCTTTCAAGAATTACATAAGCACACAAAATATCGAGTAATCCAACTTTACCTTGATAGGAAACATGGTGACTCTTTGTGGCGCGTCAATGTTGTACCAAATACATAAATTCCCTCGGTTTTGTGCGACCACAACATCGCTTAGCGGTACCCACTGCGGCAGAAAAAAGAAAATTTAGAAATGACAAGCATTAACAACGTGAACACGATATGATATTAACTTTCTTACAAACCTGAACGTAAGTACAATAATTTAATATTGTCGTACGACTGTGAGTCTCAACGTCGAGAAGATACAACTATAAAATGAAATGATATTATTTAATAGATTGATTTAATTTAATTTAATTACTTGGCTGATAACGAAGGGCACAACTTGGCTGGGACACCGCAACAGCATATTGCCAATTACTGCGGACCCACAAACACATGTATCAAGAAAGCTTAGATTGAAAGCTTATTACTATTTACTATTTATATACTATTACTATTACTACTATTATTACTATTATTACTTTTATTACTATTACTATTTATTTTTACTATTTATATATTTGTATGCTTTGCGGGATATGATTTCGAGGTGCAGTTTGACTAACCTTGGACTTCTTATCTCGGTAAAGTAACTTTCGACCAGTTTCGTTTAACTATAAAAATACATTGCATATTAGTCGCTAAACATGATTCCAAAAGGACTTTTTAAATGATACATATTTTTGTGTTAGCCTAATTCTCCTATAAGTACCTCGAGCCAATCAATTTTCGAGTCATGTCCAACTGAAGCGACGTTGAAACCAGATACCAAATCAACTAAATGAAGCAAAAGAGTTCAAAACATGAACAATCCCTGACCTTCGTACGCGGACACTTTACAGGCACATACCAACACAGATTGTTTTTAGATCAATAAGGTATGCCATTTTCTTAAGATTTTCTGAACCTTTCACTTTTCGTTCATTCAGACGTACACTAAAACAGACGAAAAACTATTGAAAAAGCATCAAAAATATAATGAGAATTTCTGTTTACGGTAATTCAACTAGGTATGACGGTAGTTAGTTTTCCTGGAGAGCAGTAAGTCCAGTTACCTTATCAAATGTGGATTCATAAATTCTGTCCTGACTGTGGCAAGAACTTCGTTATTTCCGTACTCAATCAGTGAAAGTTCTCCAGCATTGAACACCATGCATACCTATACAGAGGTTGAAATTTGAAGCTCCAATATCCCCAAAGTGAAGCAAAGTTATTTCCCAACATCGACGCGCCTGGCCCTGCCTAAACCCTAGTTCATTGGGCATGCATTAATATCTAAAAAGCTGAACAAAATTCCGCGCAATCACTTTGATTTGAATGACATAGCCCGTTTAGTTTTTCAATCACATTGAGTCAAAGAGAGGGAGCATTTTTTGCAACCACCCGGTTGAATGACACAAAAGCAAAGGAAAGTCAGCTGAGCAAAAGAATGATCATGTGTGGCCAAATGTTGGTGACTCAATACAGACGTTCAGATCTGACTTCCACTACCGCTACCACTACCTTTTGCTACCTAAACTCACATTTGATTGGTTAATCAAATAGGTAGGACGACGCATCTCATTGGTTGGGCTTGGCAAATGGTAGTCGTATAGGTAATGGAAGTCAAATCTGAACCTCTCTAATACCGTGTGTTAGGAGGACAAAATCGCCGAAAAAATTGCTAGCGTGAACTGCTGGAGTCTCGGTGTATACAATACTTACATTATCATTCTCGAAGAAAAATTTTTCATTGCCGCCTGAACCTTGCCATGGCACCTGCAAGGAGTAAAACGGGTTTTAGAGTTTTTTCTATTGATGAAACTTGAACGACTTAGTCTGCAAATCATGAAAAACGAGGTTTTTCATATGAAACGGTGGATCGCGATATAAATGTCTGAACTATTAGCTACAAATGTGTACAATCCCTGACCTCGATATAGGTACACTTTAAATCGATAAAGATGAGGGTTTTTTTCATATGAAAGTGGATCGCAATATAAATGTCTCAACTATTACAAATGTATAGCTACAATCCCTGACTTCGATATAAGTACTTTAAATCGATAAAGATGAGCCAGGGTTTTTCATATGAAAAAACATTACAATTCTGCTTTAAATGATTCAAAGATTATAAACAGGTACAATCCCTGACCTTAGACATCATTTTCTTTACCTCGCTCAATTTGTTGCTGCGAAGATCTCCGAGTAACAATGTATCTGAAGTGTAGGCGACTAAATAGCTGTCTTTCCCCATGACGCTCACTTTATCGATCTAAAACGAACAAAACCAGTTTTAAAATGAGTATCAATTTCATAAGCAGTAGAACTACAAAACTGTTTCACTGCAAGTGCAACTATAACTATATCTATGTGTAGTGTTTAAGCCGCTCATGGAAATCAGCTTTGTGTTGATGAGGCAAGCGTATGTGGAAAATAAAGTTTATAGCAGTAGTAGTCCTACATCTTCGATAATATTCAAATTTTTCTATCACCTCGTAACCGTAATGCGATTTCAGCACAACACGAGTACCCGACGACAAGTTTTTCACAATAACCTAAAATTCACAAACAAACCGTAGTCAATTTCTTTACTTGTTC
The DNA here is from genome assembly GCA_025400095.1 of Phenganax marumi. NCBI lineage: Eukaryota > Metazoa > Cnidaria > Anthozoa > Malacalcyonacea > Clavulariidae > Phenganax > Phenganax marumi. The sequence continues at coordinate 10,100 of JAODVM010402919.1, forward strand.
TCTTTATAGAAGAAATTTTTGGAAAATGTGCGTCAGTATAATGTAATCGTACTTGACTAAGACCAACGTATGTGATCTCAAATTTGTTTTTGTAAATGGATCGTCGTAGACAACAGTCAAAGAGCTCCACACCACCACATAATGTACCCTAGCGAAAGAAATGTTTGTTTTTCATATCAAACCGTGTAGAATGGACCTTTAATCTTATAGACAAAATTTCAAAAAATTTTGAGCTAGGAAAATCTTTTACCACAGCCTGAAAGAGCATCCTGAAGTTAGTAAAACTACCAAGTTTGGACGCGAAATGTTGTAAAATAAGGAAAATATAGCCGTGAAAAGTTGGCAAATTTTGTATATTTTTCTATTACGGGGTATTAATTTCCCGCGCGTAATAGAAAAATATACAAAATTTGC
>JAODVM010403030.1:0-10512 GCA_025400095.1 Phenganax marumi
CTTGCTTTCGACTTTTTCGCGGGGAATTATTTTGCTAGCCAATCACGTTTGCTAGATTTATTTTTCGCTCGAAAAATCCCGCCTAGTGGATAACAGGCCTAAGTCTTCTTGTGTTTTCGCCATGTTCCTAGCAAGTGCCCTACACAAAGACCGTTATCCCCCGGGCGCCATCTTGAAAATCACTTGTTCCGGGGGGGGGGTAAATGTCTTTCTTCAAGGCACTTGCAAGCAATATGCCGGCCATGAAAGCCGACTTACGCGATTTCGGAGCAGTCGGATATCTGTATAGTTGTCAATCTGTTGCTCTGTCGTAAGCAGGGTCTAATGCTTTTATTTTTTCTTGCAGAATATTGACCATATCATGGCTCTTCATGGTCGAGACGTGATGTGTTCGTTACAACCTATCATAGATAAAGATGGTCCTCAAATCTGGGAAGTCAAGGAACAGGTTTACAATCACAACGTTTTATTGCAGGCCTAAAACGGATTGTGCATGTGCAATGCTAAAATCTTTTGTTGTGTCTTGCACTGCAAGCACGGCACAACGACTTGTGCAAGTTTCTTGCAAAAATTTGGACCATTCCAACTTAACGGTGTAGTTAGCTACAGGTCGTATTATATATCTCGTGTAACTAGCCTTGCAATGATTTACGAAGTGAAGTATTGCGTTAAACTAAAGTAATGATAACAGACTTCTTTTAACGACGCGGTTACAAGTAACAGTTGGCACTGAGAAATGTGGCAGGGTTATGGTCCTCAGCAGTCCTAAAGTAACATGTAATAAACTATAGGTTAAATTTTATCTTCTAAGAGCTCAAGTTAAAACTCAAAAACGTACATAATCTGTCGTTTGATTTAAAGTGAAAACTCTGAATATGTCTGTAAGCTAAAATTGATACCCTTTTACATAAAGTTGATGGTCAGTTTTACTTTTCATTTTCAGGCGTTGTGTATCCTGGGTAACATTGCCAATGGTAGAACAGCGAAGGACTATCTAATGTCCGACGATGGTATACTGAACAGATTAAAGTACTACATTACACAAGACAATGTTAAGCTTAAGATGGCCGCGATATACTGTATCTCCAATTTGGCCTGGAGTACTGACGAAGGCTCACCTGATAGACAGGCTGTGTTCCGTGAAATGGGCATCTTAAAACTGCTGCAAGATTTATCAACAACGGCTGATCCATTGTTATATGACAGGTACTGTATTCACCTGACAATTGACTGATTTTCGCGTAAATCAGCATCTCCTGCAAGACTCAGTTCACATTTTCAGCCTCTGACTGTACGGGGGTTCTAGGGCCCCGTTTAATCAAGTTCAACTGAGTTTAACGCTTAAAGCAACAATGATAGAATAGGATTGAACAAAAGCAGTAAGTCTGAGAAGTTTCTAGAGTAAACAAAAAACATTGCTGCAAGTGGTGGAATTCAATGCTGTGACTTTACGAAATCGTTCTCGTGTGAACGTAGTCTAAGTCTTCAAGCATTGAAAATTTTTTTGTCTTGTCTGTTTGAACGTATCATTGAGAAATTCTTCAAATGCAAGAATTTTCTATTTTTAGGGTGAAGACAGCTTTGCAGCAGTTTTCGTGACGAGCATTGAAGACACAGTTCGTACACCTTTTCACTCGTGAGTCGCATCTAATTGACGTGCTGAACTATTGCTTCTATGGCTATAGACACAAAATTGACGAAGGCCAGTATAGTAGAGATGTATTTGAATGGTATATGTTTGCAAAAAACTGCAGTGCAACACACTCAGGGGTAGCTCGTATTGAAGTTGCCCTTCTTTGTGTATTTATAGCCATTATCATGCAGGTGAACCGTTAGCCTGTGCACAAACTGAAATACTCTCGTATTCAATAATACGAGAGTATTACGAGAGTATTTCAGTTTGTGCACAGGCTAGTGAACCGTGAACGAACCATATTTTTGCCTATACAAAAACGCCTTTTTCGAATAAACGCTCCCACCTCTCAAATAACCGCCCTGTCTTCTGGTTTCTAAATCAATAAGCGCTAGGGATGTTTAATAAGGAAGTCGTGTTGTGCAAATCAGACGAATCCTTCGTTTAGTGACATGGAGTTCATCCGCTGTTAACGGTCATCATCACTGCTTGTGTCCTCATCAGATGAGTCATAATATTCATCATAAAAGGATGCTTTCTCATGTTCTGTTGTTTGATATGGGCATCTAAGGTAAACAACTAGTGGAGCAAGCATGAGCTCTGTCATGGCGGCGAAACTTTTCAGGGTCTGCCTTATCCCAGTGAGTGAAAAGAAAGCCAAATATCGTTGCATCCAGCGATCCTGAGAAAGGCTTTTAAGGCATTTTGCTCGATTGGAATTGAAGTTGGTTGGCTGTAGTTGATGGTGGTGTCGAGTAGATAAAGTGCATGTATGCATTTTATGACCTGAAATGGGGCAGTCCTCTGGTTGAAATCGAATAGAAGGCTTTTCAATTCATTGCCGACGTCGTACTCAAATTACTGAGTTAGAGTGTTTTGGAAAGAGATTTATCGGAACAACCTTGAACTTTAGCCCTAGACCAGTACGACGTTAGCCTCGAAGATTTAATGAAGGTTAATCGCTCATAAATTTCTTCGAAACTTACCAAGTATAAAGCCAGTAGTGGCTTTTGATCCTTCTTTAGAAAAATGAAAGTGCATCTGTAACTGCACTTGAAACTAACCTATTACTTATACTAAAGTGTTTTTAATTGTAGCACGAAAACGAGTACGACCGCATGCTAGATTTTGTTGTCGTTGAAAATCAGTCTCGGTAACTCAACTCTTGTATTCTCGTTGGAAAACAGCTTTCACACCAACAACAGTCGAATGGCAGAGAAAAGGACTTTTGAATACTACATTGGTAAAAGAAGAGCAAACAGGACTTTGTGTTTCCTTACATCCTTGGTTCAAAAGCTGTCACAGTATAGCTATACGACTAGTATTTGTGTATCAGTACATGGTGAAGACATCTCAGTAAAAGTTTTATTAATATACATAAGAAGCATTCTATAGTTTGGCGAGTTCCCAGTCCCTCATCCAAATATCTTTGTTGATCATGTATAGTACATAAGACTGCTGCGATATTTCGATAAAGGCGAATGTATCCAAGGATTTAGACGCCTGTCTCTCGAAACATCGATTCTTTTACTCTCCACCAAGTGTTTGGGTTCAACATGGTTTAGACGTTCTGTAAAAATGAAGTTCGCATTTGACCATTACTAACAAGATCACTATCTGTCACATTGACGCCGGTTACAGACGAGCTAGTTTTTCTGAGTTTTACTTGACAAATTAAAATGCCCATGGATATGCACGACGTTGCCAGTTTTTACTAATTTGTATATGCAAACTTGCGCGTACACATGTAAGTTGTTACAGAAAAACTTGCTCGTCTCTAACCGGCTTACTTAAACTATGCGCATTGGTCAAGATGTAGATGGCATGACGGTATTACCGCCGTTCAGCTGAGGTGAGGACGACAGCTGTCATGATAGCATTGCATTTGATAAGTTGAAATTCCACTTTGGCTAGTGATTTTGTCGCTAGTTATGGTAAGACTATATCAGAAGCTTGCGAGACTTGAGAATGGGTGCATTGCTACGATATCTCTCAATGACCAAGAGCCTTGTTTCCGGCGATGTCTTATCGATTCGTTATAGGCGATCATTGTTGAGTAAAATTGTTTGTCTTTTTTTTTGAGATTAGTACACGGCAATGGTCAGTACAACGATTTACGAAAAGCAGGCTAAAATACACACTTACCTCTATTCTCAAGATAGATACTTCTATCAAATGGACCATGTGGATAGTTTGCAAGTTTACAGTTCTAGATAAAAGTACAAATTCAGTTGAGAAAGCCTTAGAAAGTATCCTTTCATTATGCTTTATAGAAATTCGTGACTGGAGTTTGTTCTACCTGCACAATGAGATTGCGATTCTTCATATCTGTTGTCCAGTCTGGAACGTATCGCTTGGGAATGATAGGATGATGTCTTGACCAAACTGGAAGGCTAAGGATAAACAGGTAATTGTATACAGTTTCTTTTAATAAGATCGTCTGTGTATCCAGTTAACGTCAAATGGCCAGGAATGTAACCGTGATACTGGTAAAGCAACGTGTGGACAAATTCTTTGACTTCATGAACTGTTTATGGACTATTCATTATATACAGTTTGTTAGCAAACGTACACAGACTGAACAAAAAGAGGAAACATAAGGTCAAGTTTCCTGGCTAAATAGTATTGACTATCAAAAGTTTTGGAATGTCGCAACGTTAGAATACTGACCTGGCAGCCATAATATCTGTGCAACTAGACTCCGGTTATATAATCAGTCAGATATTCGTACATAGCAACATTTTAGTTAAAGCGTCTGTCACCATAACTACGCGAAGCTTACACATGATAATTTATTATGCAGCGATGACAACCTGAGCAATCATTACATCTTCACATAAATTTTAAAGTTTATGATGGACAAATTGAAACTAGAGATAAGAAGCTAAGAAGATACTTTACATACTTAGCCAACCATTGTTTGTCATACTACCGAGTGCAGCATTTCAACCAATACTGGAACGTTTTCGTTTTCCATGAATTCGCATACTGTTTAGACTTTCTTAGATAAACACTACCTATCTTAAAACATGGTTTAAATTGACTCTGTTCTTTTGATATACAGTAGTATTCTTTCGATATACAGTACTGTATTCCTATCGTGCGCATACACAGCAGTCAGCAGGGGCCGGTTGTTCGAACGGTGGATAGCGCTATCCACTGGATAGTGATTTTTTTAGCCTTTGCAAAATTTTCCATCAATCGTTATGACATAAAATTACGACTGATATCAACAGATTTAAGTCCCTAATATTTATATCGCTGATCAAAATGGAAGTTTCGAAATTTTTTTGTCCAATTTTATGAACATTGAAAAATTCACTATCCGATGGATAGCGCTATCTAACTTTCGAACAACCGGCCCCAGTTCCCATTTGGTCAACTGTCGAAGTTGTACAAGCGCATATTCAATGGAAGAAGGTGGACTGGAAACTAGGCCTTTTGACCAAAATTATTCTGTTTCCAGTTTTTGTGCACTCTTACAGTCCGATTCGCAGAATGGTTACATCCTGTTTTTCTGCATAACGAGCATTTTCATTCACTCGAAACAAAGAATTTATGCACCTTGCTGTAGTCTTTTGTATTAGTTATATTGCTGGTCATTCGACGGTTGCCAGACTTCTAGGCCACTCTCCTTCAATTGAATACGGTGACCTCTAAGCAATGTTTTCCCGTTACTAAGATTTTATTTGCATACAACGCGCGCAAATTGAAGATCTTTTGACAATAAAACTTGCAACCCAATGGAAACTAGGTATGCACTAATTCGCTTCATAAGCGTGGACAACGTCCACTCACGAAAACCACGCGTACTAGTATAAATAGTAATGGAAAATGACTAAATATTCAGTTGTCTCATTTTCATAAACCATTGTATACAGTCTGGGAGGTCTTCTGTTTCGTAACTTTCGCCACGGCTAAAAAAACAAAAGTGTGAAATAGACATGACATGAAAAGAAAGTGACCTAACAGTATAACACACACCTTCTCTTTCTTCTGCATTCAAAAAGCCCCTAGGAAATTCCACATCAAATGTAATAAACAGATCCCCAAACAGATTATTATTATCATAACTGGGCATTCCTTCCCCATTCTTCTTAATGGTAGCTCCGGGCCATGTGATTTTTTCTCGCGTAATATGAACCTGAAAAAGCCCCGCAAAACTCAACTATATATACAACTGGAAGAAAGTTCGAAGCTTTATTTAAACAAGTGGAGACTAACTGCATTTAAATTTAACTACAATGAGTTGCCTACCTTATGGTCATCCAAGTGTTTTATGTCCATTTCAAATCCGTTTAATGCATCAAGGAGTGTTATAGTCACATTAGTGTACAGTGTCATACCGTCTCTATAATATCTTGGATGCCTGGAAATATATATAAATTTTATTGTAAAAACGAGTTTGTTTTTATGCCAAACAGATTTACTGGCAAGAAAATGAAAATTAAATACAATAGTAACCTTTGTTCTTTGATTATAAATTTCAGGTCACCAGGTTCCCCATCAATATGTGGTTCACCTTAAAATAATAATGTGACAATTACAAATGGACGAGAAAATGAACCATTGCACTAGTTGATGACAAATTTGTCTCTTACTTCTATGATATTTTTTGAAGAACTTTTGTAGCCTACTTTAGCAGCATCAAGGGTGCTAGCAAAAGGGTGTACACACACCTTCCCCTACAAATCTGGAGCATTCTTGACCATCCAACATTCCTGGTTCAATTTCAACTTCTAATTTCTTCATTTTATTTACATATTTTACAGCAGGACATTCGTCACACACTTCCTCTTGCGCCATTTGAAAGCGACCTGGTCCAAGCTGTGTTGTCCTCATTTCTTGTCTACAATTACACTTCCTTGTGCCTGAGATTGTCTCGGATTCAGGTTTGTTTCGCATAACCTGTAGTTAATTGTAACGTACTTAGCAAAGCCTATTTGACAAGGGTTTCACCTATGTGAGTAGAATGGTTTGGTGCTAGACAGATGAAAATGTATGTGGCACAGTGCGATGCATTGCCACTTAATGGTTACGACATGAAGATGTGGAAGTCTCCCATCAGAGAGTGAACTTGTTTGCCATTACAGATAGCAATAGCTGCCGCTAATATACCTCTATAAATTCTCCGCTATACAACTCCTCTAAAGTTACATCAAGATCCATGATAATAGTAGCGCCTTTGGGAGTATCACGGTGATGAGAATGATCCGAACCACCAAAGTGAAAGTTGAATCCACCAAAGAAGCTAGATTTATGAAAAATAATGCAAAGGATATTAATCCCATTGTCATGCACAAAGACAATTGGCAATTAACCTAAAGTATTTGATCGATGTTTACTGTCAGCCTCACTGAATGTGCATGCACCTGTTAAATGAGTCAAACGGATCATGGCCATTTTCTCCACCCATTTTCTTCAGACCTTCCTCGCCATGAGCATCATATATCTTTCGTTTCTCATCATCGGACAATGCCTGTTATGAAATATAAAAAACAAATTAATCTGCTTCCAATACAAATTATTGTTTTGTTTCCAAAAAGTGATCAACCCTTTCAATGGCAAGTCTTGCCTTGATGAGCAAAGTCGTCTGATTTTTGTCAAAGTAAGGAACACTGGAGCACATTGCAACTGAATGGTTTGACAAGAGGAACTGACAGTGACAGTCACAGAATATAGTAATAGTCAAGTTGACAATATTTTCTGGCAACCGTTACTTTTCTTACCTCGTATGCAGTACTCAAATCCTGAAACATCTCGTGAGCTTTCTCGTCGTCTGGGTGCTTATCGGGGTGCCATTTCATTGCAAGTTTTCTGTACGCTTTCTTGATGTCTTTTTTACTCGCATTTTTTGACACTCCTAAGATCGAGTAAAAATCCCTCCTAAAAGCGAAAAACCATTCGAAATTATAAACGCTTCTGAATTTTCCCAGAAGCAACACTTCCCCATTGGACGTACCCGGCTAGAATTTGCAAACACGAACTTAAGACAAGTAAAATAAGTCTCCATTTACTATTCATTTCAACCGCCATCTTTGTTGCAAGTACGGCATGTAAATGAAGGACACAAAATTGACCAATCAGAGACAGGCACCTGTCAATGGGTTCAGAAGTTCAAGGTACGTCCAAATTTGACCGGAAGCGGTTCTGGGTACGTGATTGGCTGGAGAAGATCTGACTCTTCCTCACTCCGCAGTTGCCCTCGAAGTGTTGCCCTTTCAGTAGGTTGATTCGTGACAATACATTGAAAGGTCTGGGAACAAAGTAAAAAATTGCGCTAAAGCGGATGGAATAGTTCGCCAAATGCTGAGGGAAAAATGCCACTGGGGTAACAATCTCAGCAGGCGATGAGCACTTTGCCTTTCCCACAGACCGCGGGCATCCCAACGAGGAGCACGGTCTGCACAACGAATCTTAGTTGGGTAGGCGGCAGAGGACAAAGCTTACGAATACGTGAATGAATGAAAGTTTCACTTATAAGAATGACACTGCAATAAGACACTTCATAAGTCACAACACTAACAAAGCAGTGACTATATCATGGAAGTTCTAGAGCTCTTTTGCACTTCGAGATAAACACTAAAAGGCCAAAGTGTAAAATGCTAACATTCTGTATTGTGACGTAAGCAGTAACATAAATCACTGAGTTCTTCCACTGATTTTTTTATGACACCAACATTTTATGGTTTTCTTGCAAAAACTGCGCCAGGAAAGAAAAGGACTGGGTTCTGGCGATACTGGACATCAACAAAGCCATGCTTCATTAGCAATTCTTCATACTCTTTTCCAGACCTCTCACGTGCATCTTTGGAAACAGTCAGCATCAAGATGCTGCCACACATGCTCTGCCAAGGTCCCCGCTTATCATCGTCCAGAATGAGTTCACCAAGCAAAAGACCTCCGCCTTATATAAGAAAAGGATGCACAAAGCTTCACTTGCGATTTCTATTTAACATTTAGACCAAAGTAAGCGCTCGTTCAGCTCAGGTATGGGCTTTTGAAGCGGACAGTTACCTGAAGGCAGACTTGCGAATGTTTTGCTTAAGAGTAGGTCTACTTTCTCATCATCCCAATCATGGATTATGTTGACCATGGTGTAGAGATCTGCCGGAGGTAGTTCATCTTTGAAGAAGTCTCCAGCAACGAACTTCACATTGTCTCTGTTGGGACATTCTTCAGCAGATGGTACAAAATAGTCAGAGGCGTTCACAACTGCTGGCAGCTCAAAAACAGTCGATTTCATCTTAGGGTACACTTTCACTGCGGCATAGGACAATGCTCCACCAGCACCTATAACAAAGCTGGTTAGAAACGAGCACGTTTTTCTGTTACAAGTTCTACTTGACAAGGCCCGTGCGGATGCACAACTTCGCGCGCAAATTAGTAAAAAAATTAGGCAAAATTGTACATACACACGAGCATTTAAAACTTGTCAAGTTTATACCAAGTAAAACCCTCGTATCGGCACTTCAACAATCAGAATCTTTTTATGCACAACATGCCCATGAAAGACTAATCCATGATGACAAGAACAGCCAGATACTGCTTTGAAATTTTAACAAGTTTTGATCAACTGTAGTGTACCATGTATGGTGTATATTGCAGGTGATCAGGGCTCGTATGCGTCCTAAGGTATGCGTGTATCTGTTGCGTACCTGTTGTTGTTGTATCTGTTGTTACTTTTGTTGCATGTGTGTACCAAATTACGGTCTGTTTCTCTACACAGTTAGCAATATTTGTTTGTATCATATGTACCAGTACTCGTATTATCGTTGATTGAAGTTATTATTATTATTAGTATTAGTATTAGTATTATAATTATTAGTTAAACTTGTCACAGAAAAACTTGCTCGTCTTTAAGGATGATCAAAGAGATGCTTTTCAATTCCTGGTTATTCCGGATGTATTGAATTGTGTATGAAAAGCGTTTTGCAATTCAAATTTGGCATCAAACGAGAAATATCAAAATGTTTTGTCAAGAAAGTGTTCTTTACATCTGATTTCAACTTTTTCAAGTGGTTCGAAGGGGGTGTGTCATTGTTACTGGGGGAATTCGTTTTCGTGAACATTTCATTTACCTCCAAGGTCACACAAGTGACTAAACCCAGACAGGTCAAAAGCACCGAGCACTGGTTTCAATAAAATCTTCATACGACTACCCAGTCTTTCTCCAAAGACGGTCAAGCTTTCTTTGTCTTCATAAAAGTTTGCAAACATTTCTTCAGATGTCTTCCCAAATGTTCGTTCCCACTGGCTTTTCCCTTCTTTCACAGTGTGCTCGAAATTTGCGACAAGCTTACACAGAGTGTTGGCCTCGAGTAGTGCGAATCCATGAATTGACTCCGGACTTTGGGGTAGAAGGAATCGTTTCGTCTGCTCTGAGTTTGAATAGAGAGCATTCTTCATTATCCCGTTAGGGATTTCCTTTACTAGCAGGTCTACACTGGTGCAATTGTCGAGTAGAACCGTTGTGGCGATCTCGTTTAGATTGAGATCTTTGGCTGTCTGTTCAGCTGTTCGTCCCGTTTCATTCTTCTCCAAATATTCAAAGATTCCATGATTGAGAGCAGCGAACAAAGCGTACGATGTTTTGTATCCTTTGATAAGATTGATAACGTGGTAATCACTACAAGAGGAGGCTATCTGCGATTTAGTTGGCAATGCCATATCAACATATACGGTTACGAGCGAGATAGCTGAGAGTTGTAAAATAAACTGTGCAACCAATACAAGTACCAGGCCTACAGTTATATAACGTAACCAAACTTTTCTTCCGGTTAGTCAGGGCGTATATAAGTAAGGCCCGGTTTACACTGGCAAAGTTTCTGTGATCAAAGTAGGAATTTTTCGCCGGGAAAATCTGTGTTCTGAAGAAT
>JAODVM010403141.1:0-10509 GCA_025400095.1 Phenganax marumi
TAAGGGCCAGTTTCCATTCAGAAAAATACCGGCAGCATTGGAACAGACAGGAAAGCTTTTCTCCGATCGTTCCAGAACTCAAAAGACAAAGAAAAATTCCCACTACGTTCCGTCTGATCCTGCAGATAATTTATCAAAGTGAAAACTGGTCTTTATGACATACAGCACGTGCATTAACCTGACAACACTAAAAAGAACGAAAAATTCATTGTCTTGAGGGGGGATTGAACTCGAATCACAGATTCTTGATTGATATACAAACCCGTACTTGCAATTAAAACAGCTCCCATGTATTTCTGCAGCCATCATTTTTGCTGTGGCAAGTCGCCTAACTTAGAATACTTAGGTTGGGGCGGGGGGAGGTAATGCCTCTCTGTGCTGAAATTCTAGTGACTGCCAGAAGTGGCTCATTAAATCTCGAAAGTTTCAAATACCTTTTTTAAAGCTATCTGATCTATAGACATCACGTAGTTCTTTCATTAATCTGTCACTGGCTTGAACCGACCCTGAGACAGCACCCTGAACAAAATATATCATCTGGTGTCATTTAAACACGATTGAACAGGGTGCCTGCATTAGTCGTGAAAAAAATGGGGGATAATGCGCTGTCTCTAGAACGATGAGATCTTGATACGAAAACGTGTCCCGATACAACACAAGGTGTATAACGACAAGACGTTTAAAAGTTACCGTATTGTTATATAATTTAAATTTCTGAACACTACGCAAAGCCACGGGTGCGTAAACACATAAAATTCAATAGGATTTTATCGTGCAGTTTTTGCTGTAAGAAATTATTTTAACTTGCCAGAAGCAAAAAAACCTTGTGCATACAACAAAGATATTGTAACGTGTGCTCGTAGCTGTCAATATCTTACGCATCTGTACACTTCGCAGGACTCAGGCACAGAATAAAGATCAGTACCAGAATGGCCACCCAACTCGTCCTCGTTTTTTTATGCAAAAACATGCAGTTTACTTGCTAGAAGGCGGAGCAGCGAGCCAGTACCAAAGCCTGAAATAACGGCTGGCGATCGGCAGTTTTCCGACTAACTTCCAGTTTTTCCGATCAAATGTTGAAACCATCGGACATTTTGTCTGGACAAATTTTGAGAAAAGGAAATCTGTTTTTTCTTAAATGATCGGTTCGGCACCAAGCATAGTGATTACGAAACGAAACTAAAAAATTTCGAACCAAATTTGAAAAGTTCTGGTCAAATTTTACTTTGCTCAGAAGGCTTGCCGGACAAGTTTTAAAATTATTTCAGGCTCTGCAGTACAGGGTGGTTATTGGCTAGAAAATGTCCTTGATTCGCTAGGAAAATGGCGGCCAACATGCGTAATGCGATCTGCGCGAGGACAGAAACTGCAAAGCTTCCTACGTAAGAGACCGTTCTGTATAGCTACATGGGATATTTCTTCGCAAGAATCAGGCATCGACATTACAACAATAGGACAATTTCTAAAGGTTTTCTTTTTTATACACCCTGTATAACAACGGAACACGAATATCACAACCACGGTTCAATTTTTTTCCATATAAGGTCGCTGACAACACACGTTCACTATGAGCTCTTTACCATATAGAATTACTAGACATAAAATGCGAACTCCTATCTCTTCTCAGTAAAACAGTGTCGCCACAAAATCGCCGATTTGTATATATAAGGGCAGTCTGCTCCTGCGCTAAAGAATTTCGAACCAGTTCTTCTACAAGAAATGTTTTTACATGGCGAGTCAAATTCGCCGTACTATGTGTACGCGTACAGCAAGTTTTGGCTCCAGTTTGTGACAAGATTTTTTATAACAGAGTCTTGCATATAAAAGTAACCACGGTAAAAATAGACCGCTGAATATGAACGTCCAGTCTCTCGAAAAGTTGTCATGGAGTGGAAATCAGACGTACATATTGTACATGCATATTAATTTGAAATCTTGATTTTCAAGATTTTGTGGTCATTTATATGACCTTTGTATATGCACTTAAAGCTTGCTGATCTATACCCAAAGTCAACTTTCATACATTTACAACGCACAGTACCTTTAAATGTTCATCTCTTTGGTTTAGTCTCACTTTTTCCAAAACAGCAAAATTTTCTTTACTGATCCCCACATGAAGATCTTTTTTCTCTGCACTTAAAAAATAAAAAATATATTTAAATTTCTCCCCCAAGCGACGGAAGCAGGTTGCCAAAAAGTAAAAAATTGATCTTCCTAAGCACGCAGTGCATAATAAACTAAATTTTTATCAAGCCAAAAAGAAGATAATTAATGACCAAAGCTGAAACGAGCAACATCAAATTAATAACATTGCAATTAAAGCAACGTGTTGTCGCGAAATGCTGCCAGTAAAATGCGGAAAATATAGAATTGTGAATTTTGCAAAATTTGTATGTTTATCGTATAACGCGGATGAAATTGGTGTACACTTTTTTCAAAACCAATTTCGGCCCCGTAATAAAAAACATACAATATTTGCGAACTTCGCACGGCTATATACCTATATCTTCCTCACTTTCCAACATTTTGCAACCAAATTTTGCAGTTTTACTATTGTTATGATGCTCTTTGTAGCTGTGGTAATAGCTATATTTTTGTCGAGATCAAAATTTCTTCTAATATGGAACGGATCCATTGATATAAACATACGTGATTTCTTCTTCCATTTCATAATTGTCATACTCTTCATAATCCTCCTGCATGTTAAATAGCTCAATAAGCACTTTCATTTAAGAATGGTGTTTACGGTGAACTGCTAGCTGCTAACAGCAACTTTAAATCACATTTGCTTGTAATGTGAATAGTGTTGTAGAGTGAAGTTGCCAAACCACGCTTCAAATCATTATATAGGTTTCCGTAACATTGAACAACTGATATATACTTGACTTTAAAATGCGACTTAAAATTTGGAGTTTCCAGTCAGCGGTTCGCCGTAAACGTCAATTTTAAAGGTCTCTAATATTCGCACGTATACTACCCCAACCCACTGACAGCCAATGCGCACCAACGTTCACTATATACTTATTCATTTTAGTTCGTTTACTTCATTTTAGCTACCTCGTCTAATAAATTAGTTTTGGTCAGAGAACGACTCCTCTTCAATAGAGACCTTTAGCATCACCTTTACAGCAAACCGCTAACCGCAAACGGCAAACTTTAAATTGTATTTCGGGATTGGTTTAAACTCATAGCCCATCTAAGTACCTAAGCCATGTTTTAGTTTGATACAACGTATTTTATCTTCGAAAAGCTATAGAAATCGCCATGCCAATACGATTTGACGTCTGCCATTGCGCTTGTCGGTGTTCCGCGAACGCCAAGCTAAAGGTCTCTATTATGTCCGCGCCTCATTCATACTTGGACAGTTTATAATCTAATCAATACCTCCTCTTCCTCGTCTTCTTCTTCATCAATTGATTCTTCATCACGCTCGTCCTTTTCCAACAGAAAATCATGTTTTTACCAACCAACAGGCTGTTTTGAATTTTAGAAAAGGGCAGCTATGTCAAAAGCGGTCGTTAAAAACTTTTCAGTTGACCGCAATGGTGGTATAAGACATAAAGGTTTGGTCTCTTTTTAATTTATAGTAGCACATGCCACTCAAATAGGAAAAAATCGTTAACAACTTGTTCGCTTGCCAGCTTTTTGGCTAAAATATCACGTGAATGCAAATAACCTATTCACTGGTAAGAGTTTCGCCCTCGCGAATAAATTTTTCTGGAATTGGACGGGGTAAAATGGGAGAAATATAAAAGCGCATTACCAGTTCATGAGTTGAAAAATACAAGTTGGCAAACAGTTTAGCTCAAGGCCCCGTCCACACTAACGCGTTTTCGTTTGAAAACGCATACATTTCGATGCGTGTATAGGCCTTCCGCCCACACTGATACGCTCGAATACGCTCAGCATAATCACCGAAAACGCATCGATTGGAAAACGCTGTTGAAAGTGAATACAAAGTTCAAGGGTTTTTCAATGTCAAGAGTTTTCTCCAGATACGTAGAATTTTTTGGTGTTTGACAGGGCCAAATACGGTATTTACTCGCTTAAGCGCCGCGGCGTTGTTTCGGCCGTTCGAGTTTTCCGTTGTTTTGTATCTGCATGTGTACCTCTGTGTTGTCTTTTCATGTACTATTCTAAACCGCCCTATCCTTATCATCCCCCAGGACTTTGCAAATCAACACCTTATATATAGATTATAATTAAATAAACATATTATTTTGTGGAAACACCACGTAGATTTCTTTATGCAAAGCTTTCGGTATGCAAAACCGGACCGTCATCAGTACAAATTAAGCTTGCCGCAATCACACGTCTTTTTTAAACTGAAAGTGTCGTGATTTGCTAATGAATATGCAAGTCTCGTTTTATTCTATACTATTCAGTCAGAAGACGTCTCAAGTTACGAAATATCACGTTTTTAAATAATCATCTTTAGAAAGGCTATCTTTAAAACAACGAACGGCGAATCGGGGAATGGGGAATGCGAACGGAGAATAGGAATGGGGAACGGGGAATGGAAACGGAGAATGGGGAATGTAATTGCCTTAATGTGTAAAACGATATTCTTTAGTCTTGTATTTAAGATCATATTCCCCGTTCCCATTCCTCGATTCACCGTTCCTTGTTTTAAAGATAGCCTCTTAAAAATCAAACTGTTTGGATGGTCTTATAAAAAACCATGATATGATATGATACGATACTTTATTAGTTATCCCTGCACGGGCTCT
Source organism: Phenganax marumi (assembly GCA_025400095.1). Taxonomy (NCBI): domain Eukaryota; kingdom Metazoa; phylum Cnidaria; class Anthozoa; order Malacalcyonacea; family Clavulariidae; genus Phenganax; species Phenganax marumi. The sequence continues at coordinate 4,731 of JAODVM010403141.1, forward strand.
TCATAACTAATTTACAATTCTGTATAATTATGTGGAGTCTCCTACAACGTCTATGCCCATATTTAACCTAAGCTATTTTATCTTTACAGCAATTGTGACATCAGGTTCCTCAGGTGTTTATGCTAACCCTCCCTGTCAACTTTCCCTGTAGGAGAAAACCGGAGCACTTGGAGAAAACCTACTACTTTTCGGCAGAGTAGTTGACAGACTCTTTTCATATGAGAAAGTTAAGCCCGCGCTAAGAATCGAACCCACGACCTCATTGGTAAAAGGCATATATGTCTTAGCAACTGTGCCACCGAAGCCCCAGTGTGCCACCGACTGTACTACCGAAGCTACACGTTGGGCTCTCATATTTATCATTAGAATTTGTTTTCCCACCTGGCAAATCTCTAGCTACGATATTAAACACCAGTATTTCAAACGTGGCATTTGTTCGAGGGCATTGCTCATTACGCATCTTTGTTTGCAATGGATTGCAAGAAATATAATTCAAACTATAAATCACTGTAACAGAAGAGATATATTGTCACCGGGGTCTTTTTCGACTTCCGTGTGCACAGTGTATACGCGCTGCCCGATGGCCCCGACGACAAGCAGGACCTCTAGAATGTTGAACAAATGTGAACTCCCTCGCAAATTTCGTATTACTTTATATTTAACCGACTATATCACTTCTACAGCATCAGTTGGTGCTGAGGTGTAGGTGTTCCCAACACACTCAGGCCAAGACTGACTTGATATTGCAATATAGTTATAAATATACTCGAGCAGGCATTTACATTTGACAGGATGATGATTAGTTTTTAGAACTAAAAGCACACCATGAAACTAAAGTACAGGGCAAGTGTCTCAGCAAAGCATTGTAGCATAGCTGAGGAATCCACCACAATAAAAAAGATGGCTGCTTGTCAATTTTATCAGAATCCTTTGCGGTTCTAAATCGTTTATAGCAACGTTTGATGAATTTTACCTGAACGGGATCAAACTACAGATGATTAGCTTCTTGCTTCATAAAATTGCTGATTTGAAGGCGATGTGTTCTGGTATTTTCATCGCGTATAAAAATTATCTGCGCAAAGGATTCTGGTAAAAACGACATGCAGCCGTCTTTCTTATTATGGTCAATTGATACAAACCAGCAACTAAAATTAGGGTTTTGTGAGAATATATATCCCCAAGTTGAGATGTTATTTTCGCTTCCTGAACAATGATATATTTTAAAACAAATAGTTTGTCTTGGTAACAAACGATGGTGAATGGTTGTTCTTAGTTCAGCACTCATTTGAGGGCAGCATTAAACGGAGGCGACACTAAAACAAGTAAATACGGTGCATATATGGATTTATATTGCAACTACATCCATTAAAATTCAATCTATCTCAGTGTTTCCCACTCATTTTTACTCCTATCTAACTACAAACTATTTTAATTTGGATGCGGTGAAACCCATTGGAGTATTCAGTACAACATGAATACTCATTTTAAAATATTGGTACTACATAACCTGTATGGTATAATTCATTATCAATAACAATCTGGTAAATAAACATATAACAAAGCTAAAGTACACCTGTATTGAATGCCACTATATAAAGTTCATGAATTACCAAACATTAGCATTACAGAATATATACCTCTAATTCAACTGATTCCAATCCTTCCAGCATGTGTGGAAGATCTAAATGCTGCATTTTGCATAGCTCTTCAATTAAATGCCTTGCCATTTTTGTCAGCTAACAAAAATTAAAACCATGATTGTACAATACAAATGAAGTATTTACAACAGCAACTAAAATCTTGAATGATAGTTAGTCAACCCACTGAGTGACAATGAGCCCAAGTGCATCGTACCTGTGTATTTTAATGCCAGATAATTTTACTCTTCAGACTAAACTTCCTGCCAATTAATAAAGTCAGAATGAACTATAATTGTCAAATGCCAGATTCTCTTGATAACCCTACATTTGACTGGCAAAGCACTCTAATGCACCCCATATGATATTTATTTTAATCTGTCTAATATCAGACAGTGTAAGATTTATCAGTGTAAGATATTTGCAACATCATTAGTCAATAAAATAATAGATATCAGCCTACGTAGCCTATTGTATGGGACATCTAACTAAAAACAGTTGTATAAAATTTAACTCACCAATTTTGATGTATTTTCGTGTTGTTTCTCAGCGAGTTTTTCAACACACTCGATGACAGAACTGTCGTCTGCTTCTGTGAACCAAATAGGGACCTCCTTGGGGTACGACTCCTGAGGAAAAATGCCACAATTTTATTTTCATTATATTTATTGTAAACTGTTTCTCCACGCAATTCAGTAAGAGTCATCTTGTAACAACCAGTACTATGCAGCTATCAATGTTTTGCCCTCACGAGAAAGATCCAGGCTAAGTTGTAAGTTATCAAATTAATGCCTGGCAATGAGGTTTTTGATTGTGATCAAACGTGGCAACTACATAAATTACCAATGCAAAGAAACGTAAAGATACACTTGTAAAGGCACCAAACACGGAAAAACATGTTCAAAGCCAAATTCCTCAATTTATGGACTGTTTGTATTTTTCAACTTCCTCAGTTTGGGAATGAAAGTAACAGCCATATAGTAAGAGTCACTTCCCACTAATCTGGTATCACTACAAAAAGAAACCTAAACTATAATATCTCCACACCAGATAGCTATATCACTTTTAAATAGACAATTCCTCCAAACGACTAACAATCATCTCTATAATATCTCCACACCAGATAGCTATATCACTTATAGACAATTACTGCAAAAGACTAACAATCATCTCTATAATATCTCCACACCAGATAGCTATATCACTTATAGACAGTTACTGCAAAAGACTAAGAATCATCTCCTATTGATTTGATGTTTATTCTAGTTACATGAGGAAACTTATAAACTAAAGTACCAACTATACATTGAATAGCTCTACTATAGTGCTACACTGTTCTTCCTGGAAATCCAATAAGGTCTATTTTTCATTCCTCGAGTGCTACAACAGCAAGAAGCATGAGTTTCCGGGTTTGAAATCTGAGTGCTCAGTTGGTACATCAGCAGCACACGTATGTTTTTGAACACCTTTTACATCGAACAGTAAATAATTTAGGTCACAAATTTATTAAGACGCGCATGTGCTATAAAATTAAAAGTAAAACGAATACAGAACAAGCCACTGCAACAAGCAAGCATTGTATACTCACAGATATATTACAATGAATGACAAAGCATCCTCCATGAGCCCCTAAAAAATGGCAGCATAATTCGTCTAGCCCGTTCGCCTTAACACGAAATATTTCGTGTTTAGGATGGAAGACCTTTTCAAGAACTCTTATTTCTTTTTTTAGTCCTTGAAAGGAAGACATTTGCTCCAAAAGAGCCCGAAAATGATAGGAAATGCAGACTTCGTTTCTTGTTAAAAAAATCTTGGACTGATCTGCTGCTATTTTCTGTATAATCTGAGCCTGCACACGTTACCGCTGGGTATCCGAGTTTCGGACGAGCATTTCCGAAACGTGGAAAAAAAAGAGTTTAATTAAGTAACTATTCATCAAGGGCCGGTTGTTTAAAGGCAAATTAGCGTAAAGTAAACCCTGCGTTAAAATTTAACAGCATGAAAACCCAGTGATAAGCAGCATGCGTGCAGTCTACACGTTAAAGCCGATTGATTTCATGCCTAAATCTAGTGCCTAAATCGGACAGACTGCATGCAGGCCATGCGTATGCACCAAGATCATGCAGTGACAGTGGACACAATTTTCCACCCCTCCATTCTTTATTTTCTTTGTTTTTATTCCTTGTAAAATCTTATGTATGTCTTCATTTCATCCTTTCATATCTTGATATCTGGAGATTCGTTTTACGAGTAACTGGGGGAAGTACTGAACTAAAATAATATCTGAATATCATGTACAACCTACTGTACGTGGACAAAAGAAAGTGTCCCCGATTAAAAAATGGTTTTCTTGCCTACAAAATTCAGGAAATTCAAAATCATTTTTAGAGGCAATCATTGTAGTAACCAGATAGTCCAAGTTGCCGTCTATGTGCTGAGTACCCGTACTTTTTCTTAATTGTTTTAACATTTTCAAAATGGTATGGAGAAAAAACTGTTTTGGTGGGCACTATTTTTGTCCACCCACTCTAGCTATACACAATCTCACGAAGCCAGGGCCAGAGATCCCCACTGGACAAAACGATTGCGAGCAATGGCTACGAGTTGCCTCAGTCTTCTGCTCTTATCGAGTAGAACCTAACGGTCGTCGTATTGAAACCTCTTTTCACTGTATGTCAGGCTTAGGTCAATAGTCGCTCTTCTCATGTGCCGAACATAATGCAAATGACCCCACAGTCCTCAAAATTAGAAATAGTATTTATATGTTCCTTGTGCAACCGAATTGACAGTGTTTACACTGAAGATAATTACGTCACCTAAAGGGCCGTTTACCCAGGCGATTTTTACGGCGGTTTTTTCTCGTGTTGAAGGATGTAATAAAGCAGTGGATATTTGGCGAATACACTTGATCCAACAATTTTGCCAATACACTCGTCAATCTACCTATGCAGGCCCGTTTACACTATGCCGGATTCACTCGTTACGACATCTTCTTTTGCTGTTAAGGAGCAATAATCACCAGGAAAATGTTATCTAGGCTGACAAATTTTGTACATTTTTTTGTGTCATAGTCATTGAATATCTTTTAAACTTTCAGAACAAAAATAGCTGCAAAATTTGACCCGCTCCGAAAGCAATCCGGTGTGGTGTACACCGGGCTTGAATCACATACCGTAAAAGGAGAAGCATCGCAAAATCGCCAATGTAAACGGGCCTTCAATCTAGGATTAACACATAGCATTGGATTTGAAATGCTTACAAGATATGAAGAAGTGTTTTCAAATTCTGGCTTATCGAGCGTTTAAGTCAAGCATTCTTCGTTCAACCGGTCCCAGATCTCTTTGGCATTGCGAGTCTGGCTAATCTAATTGGCCTACCATGAACTTGTGTTTTCTACATAAAAGACTGTACCCATTATGACGTAATTGCCTGAGAATACTTGCCAGGCATTTTGGTCTCAGTAGTTACGTAAGGAAAAGAAGCGTCATAATGAGTAAGGCCTCTTTGCTTTGCCAAAAAACGTGCCAATTCTTAATTTGGCAACAATTAATCAATTACCCACAATCCCGTGCGCTACCACAAGTGAGTGATTCGCCATAATCTCTGCGTCATAATTGGTTGATTGAGATTGCAACGTACGACAGAGCTTGCAAAGTTTCCCGAAATCAAAATTGAATCAAAGTTGACGATATTGGACGAGACATTTAAAGAAGCTCAGTTCGAAGGTATATTTTGTCTGAAAATATCTCTCTCTGAATTTGTCCTAACATATTTGTAACGCTCATCATCTTCTTGTGTCCTCCATGTTGGGAACGAAGAAGCTAGCACCCTATGAGGTCTAAGCGTAGCTACCATCACCAGCAGTCTGCAACATCAAGACGACATTCCCTACAGTGTTTTACATTAAACAACACAGGCACCAAAATGAGCACGAGTTGTAATCATATCAGGTACTGCTTCCCAGGAGTTAGCTTTTGGATCGTATATCTCGACTGATTTAAGAAATTGACCATTGAATCCACCAAGAGCGTACAGTCGATCTTTCATAGCTACCAGACATGACGACGACCTGAAAAATACAAATACATTTTGAACTAACAGAATCAAATCTCACTAAACTTGATACGGTGCAACAAATCTTC
>JAODVM010403252.1:0-10507 GCA_025400095.1 Phenganax marumi
ACAAATTATATCTTGTACTACGGGTGCTAATTCCTCGTGAAATCGCCTTAAGAACCACGCTGGTATTCCGTCATTGCTGGTTGCTTTCTTAGGATTTAGGTGTTTGAGTATAGCTTTCACTTGGTCAATGCTTGGAGTAGGTGGCTGGAGATCCTGAAGGTCTTCTGCCAGTTCACCGGCCAGTAGAGCAGTCGGTTCACGGTCTTTCCAGGGTGGTAGTAGTTTTTAAAGGTCTTTCTAAATAAACAACGGTGGGGTTTTGATTGATCCATAAGCTAAGTTTGGTAAAGTTTTTCATTCTTTTATTTAAAATAAATTTTATAATAAAATGGATACTGAGATGATTCAAAGTCTACTCGACAACAACTACAAAAGTTACATTAAAAATTTTTACAAAGACGAATACGAGCAGGCAAAAAAGCTCTATCGTAGTTGGGATAGAGAAGAAACTAAAACACGATTTCTATAAAAATACCCCTACGCCGATGTAAAACGGTTTGTTGTTAAGGCTGCGATCAAACAAAGTCCCGTCAAGTTTCGAGATGCCGTCTTTTTCAACAAAATGCAAGGTAGGATCTATGAACTAGGGACCTATGCTTTTCAACATAATAAAGAATGGCAAAGTCATTTAACTACCAAAGCACCCAAGACTTGGACCCCAACTTTATGGCGGCCTAGTAAAAAAATTTCTCAATTGATCTTAGAAAACAATAGCTCGATTGACTTTACGAATTTTAACGCATACGTCAGCGACACAGAGTATTTTTCTGCTAAATTTAAGCCCCCCAACACCAAAAAGGTTTGGGTAGACAGATTTAATCATCTTAAAGATCCCTACTATTGTAGTCTACTCATTGCATACATTATTAGTTATCAAGCAGGGATGTCTCCCGATCATTTTTTTCGACAACAAGCCAACTTCATTAGTACTTTAGCAAGGTACTATTTCTACTATCATATGAAACGTTTTCTTCGAGATCCAAAGAAACTAACACCTTATTTAAACAACTCCAATAAACATCAAGTGCAATCCCATATGGGGTTGAAACGTTTGAATAATTTAAATTGTTATAAAATGTTAAAGAACAATCCCGACGATTGGAAGGCATTTATTAAAAAATCGAGCGATGGGCTAACGTCGTTGGGACAAAAATTGTTTCAACAAAGTACAGAATCTTTCGTGTATTGCGTGTTGGGGGCTCAAGCCAAGACTAGGTGGGCCATCGTTGGGAAAGGTGCAAAATCAAAACAAACGCAAGACGTGTTCCATCAACTCGTCAAAGATACTATTCTAAAAGATGACGTAACCCAAACGATCACTGATATGAGGCTAGCAATTCAACAAACACAAGTTAGACTCGACATGGCAATTAGTCCTGCGGTCATCCTAGTCCCTAGTCGAATGGTTATTTTGGAAAAATCTATCGAAGGATTTAATAATACTTTAACGTTGGCTACCAACAACATGAAATTTGGGGAAAATGACATCAATCGTCCAAAACAATCTAAACTTGAGTCTAAACCTAAAGTCGAACCTAAACTTGAGACCAAGACTGAACCTAAACCTAAACTTAGTTTTTTGAACAAGACTACGAAATGCAGCACAACTACAAAACGTCAGCAGTACATAGTCTAGGAGGCATCGGCGTTGAATCACCCAAAACTGAAGTTGTCGAACAACCCAAAACCGAGGTCACCGTTTATCATCAAGATAAAGACTATTCTAGATGGGTTTGGATCGGGGGTGCTGGGGTAGTTGGAGATATTCTAAGTTGATGGGTTCTATAAATAAAGTGACAACTCATTTTGGTTTTACAAAACATGACCAAACTAAAAGTAAAAAATTTCAAACTCTAGATGACTCCATACAAAAAAATCTAGAAAGAATCAACTTAATTTAACCTAATCTAATTTCACTGCAAAGACAAATTAATCAAATCGAAACAACAGCCAACACTAACGTAAGAACGTTTCTATTAGATTTCCCCTACTCGAGTATCTCAAGCCAAGTATGGATAAGTCCACCGTCCATCCCTAGAAATAGTGGTTTTCCAACATCGATCCCTTCCATCTATATAGCTTTTCTCAATAATAGAACTAAAATGACCCTACTTTATCATTCGTTTGACAACGACTCCTACATCACAAGTCTAATGATAAAGTATAGACTTGCTATACTCTTAAAAGATGGGACACTAGAAAACCAAGACATTATCGAGGTCAATATGTCAAACGTACAATTAAAAGAGGCCATGAAAGGGTCGTTTAATAATGTTCAAACCTTTCTACTCAACACTCAATTCTACCTTAGTGATAAAAAATCCAACATCAATGATGTCGTTTTGTTCTACATTCAAATTATAAAAACATTGAAAGAAAACTACAACGAATCCAACAACGAATCCAACTTGTCTATCATGATCCAGACAGAAACTTTGACAACGACGTAGACGACTAAATTAAAAAAAATGTTTAAATAAATGGACAACTCCACAACAACATCGAGCACCCCAACGGAGGTAAAACAAAAAGACTCAAAAAAAGTAGAGGCAGGAAAACGTCTAGCAGAGGCTAGTTGAAAGGCAAAGGCAGCTAAGAAAAAATTCATCGAAGAACAAAAAACAACGACAACAAATGTAGTAGGTTATCTCGAGCTTGTTCAGAAAAAGATTCTTAGTCATTATTTGATTTCTGGTGGGGTCGTTTTGCGTCTAGTTTACTACTTTTATAGTCAACCTTCATTACCACCTTTGGAAACCTTCAAACCTAAAGTCGAACCCAAAGTTGAACACAAAGTCGAACCCAAACCCGAACGCAAAGTCGAACCTATAGTTGAACTCAAGCCAACAAAAACAACAATACCTAGGCTCGGCGTCCAATTAGACACCTTCGACTAACACAGAACTAAAAACTAGAAACCTCAAGGACAGTGCAAAGTTTCTGAGTCCTTTACAACAATTCACCCGCTAAACTCTGTTAAATCGCGGCCATTAAGTATTACTCATGCAAGATAGCTGCATGTGAGTCTATGTCTGTTGTGTACTTATATAGCACTACAGTACAATACACTGCACACCAAATTGCGATGGTGTCATCGCGATCTATATAGTTGTATACGTCCGAGTAGTATTATATTGTATGAGCTTGCAGTTGTGGCAATATATCAGGATAGCAAGAAATGCCAAGAATCGACTGTCTTGAACGGGAAGACTCCACAATTTTATATTCTATTACTATGAAAAACTCAGAAACACACAGCAGCACTATTCTACCACTGACAAGTAAATGTAAACTTTCCGACGATTGTTTATAGTCTTCATTACAAAGCAAGTCTCGTAGCTACACTGCAGTACCTCCGCAAAAATTCATCGCCGACTAACTACCTTGAATTTACTTGACTTCAGTCACAACTTTCTGCTCGATAATGTGATTTGGGGCAATTAATGCAAGTCTACATTGCTGCACGTTTTCTGGAATTTTAATACTAAAAAACGTTAGCTACGTGGTCTTCGGTGTATCCTTTAGGCTTTTGTTGCTTGCTGTATGCATAAAATGGTATTTAGCATGGCGCGAAACGCCACTGATTTGCAACTTTTAACGGCGAGTTTGGCCACAATATACCAGATGACCATGTTTATTTGTGGTAGTAATGGGTTCATAGTTCAATGCTACATACAGAATACAAGTACAATTCATTGCTGATTGCCGTGAATTTTTGTTCTATTAAATCATAGTTCGTTTGATACCGCAAAATCTCATAGCTTATTTTTAGTTTTATAGTTTAAAACAGCAGCTTAGCAAGTGTATAGCTCTGGTAATGAAGTCTTGATCGCGGGATACATCGCACTCCTCCGACTTCCGCCATTAGTGCAGGCAAAAATATCTAATATTTATATTTCGCCGCAAAGCACGTGTTCAATGGCAATTTCAGCGAAAACGGGAGTGTGTGCTCACGAATTTGTTTAACATTTTACTAGAAATAAGCACTAGAAATACCTACAAACACACGCCAGAAAGTTTACACTATGACTGCCTGTATGACTGACTGTATGACTGACTGATGTGAATTTGCGCCACTCATCACAATACTGCAAAGTTTAGAAGAAACTTTGCACTAAAAATAGAACTTCAGTTTTAATTCAATTCTCTTTATCAGGAAGACATTATGGGTTAAGCACAATCATAGCTACTCAACAACTTAATTCGATATCAAAACCTTTTTAAGAGAACATAAGTAAAATTGTTTCTTTTCATAATCCTAGTAGAAAAGATATGGAACTAATTTTTGAGCAAGATTTAGGAGATATAACCAAAACAAAAAATTTGATATTCTCAACGTGTTAAAAAATATCATATTCTCCAAATTGGAAAATTCTTCAAGGTTTCCTTTTCGTTATAAAATGAATCAACATCAGAAATGATGTCATTGATAATCTTTAAATATGAGAAAAAGTTAATTTCATCAGATTCTGAAAACTCTCCAGTTCTCAAACTCATGAGGATTTGGTTACAAATCTTTTGATGACTCGCATATCTAAATTTTAAATTTGCTATCATTTTGTCTATATTACTTTGTCACAAATAGGCCATTAAAAGAGCTCCAACTCCTGCAATAACTAATGTAAAAGGGTTCGAGATGCTTGTACTGGCTCCAATTACTGCAAGTGAACCCCTATATTTTGAAAAGAAATTTTGATTCTTTTAATTTTTTGTATTTCTTTTTTTCAGATTTGAATTGATGACTGTAGTTTTTATAAATTTTAAGAAGCTTATCTTGTGTTTCCTTGTCAAGTTGATCAGAAATATGATTAAAATCCATTTATTTAACATCAAAAATACAATCATCTTCTTTGAATTCTCTGAGATATAGTTTCAGTTGAGGAGTTTCCTCAGTAATTTCTTTGTAAAATTGCTCAGCCATAGTTGGAGATCCACTATTCGTATAGAAAACTAATAAATCAATAATTTTGCTTCTGATGAGGTTTTTTTCATGATTAATATCTTTGGCTACAAGTTTCTTTTTCTTTTGAGTTTTTTTTTTAAACGCTCGTTCTTGTTGTTTTTGTTGGAGGAGTTGTCTCCATGAATGTATTTCATAATAGTAGAATCAAATTTAATATTATTTGCCTCAAGTCTTCCAATTCTTCGATTAATATCTTTTTTTAAATTTTGATATGCTCAATCTTTCTTTTTTATTCTCAAGCTTTCTTTTTCCATTGGCTATTAATAGAATTGTCTTCATATAAAATGGAATCTACAAAATCATCTCCCAGATATCAAATTGTCCAAAATAAACTAATGTGATGATCTATTTTTATGTTTTTTAACAATCTATAAAGAACATATTCTAATTTTAAAGCTCTTTGATTTTTGTTTTCATTAAATATATTTAATACTCTTTTAAATCTCTTTTCAGTTTTGTGTTGAAAATAATTATTTTATTGTCTAGATGGGGTTTTTTTTATTTAGATGAGCTTGAATAAAATTAAACATTGAAGGTTTTTCTGGGAGATTTGGGTCTTGAAATATTCCACTTATTGTCTTATTTTTAAAACTATTGTCTATAGTATTTTCTCTAAAATCTGGATTTTTGCCAAGTTTAATGGGGGCTTTCCCTTGGTATTTATAAGTACATTTTGTAAATAAATCTTCTTTATTATAAGGTTGTTTTGAATTTTTCAAATTACGTTTCCAATCAACTTAAGAATAGTCAAAACTCATTGTTTTGATTGTATTTGAACAATGTTTACATATTTTATAATTTTTAAAATAATGAAATTTATCATATAAACAATACCAGCATCGACACCAGCTAATTTTAGCATCCTTAGCATTGATCCCACTTTTAACTTGGGAGCATTTTATGTGACACCAATGTCTTATGAAAATTTGTTTCTAGTATCAAATAGAACAAAAAATCATCCAACATTGCTCGGACCAGTTCTGATTAGCCACAATTTAGATGAGAGTTGCTACAGCCATTTCACTTTTGTAACAACACAAAAATCACCATTACTTGAAGAAAATTTGATTGCATTTGGTACAGATGGTGAGAAGGCTTTGTATAATCATTTCAGAAAAAGATTTAAACATGCTGTACATGTTCGTTGCCTCGGTCATTTCAGAGAGAACTGTAAAACGCACTTAAAAGGGGTTTCTCTTGAAAATCAGACGAAGATTTTAAATGACATATTTGGTAAAAATATTGAAGATACACACTATGGTGGTCTAATTGATTGTGAAAATGAAGATATTTTCACAGCTAGTTTCAATTCTTTGATTGATACTTGGCAAGCCATTGTACCAAATAGCTTTATTGCATGGTTTAGAACTGTAATTCCAGAAATTGTTTCAAGCATGTTGGCACCAGTACGTGAAAGAGCTGGCTTGGGTAAGCCACCACTCCCTTTCTACAACTATCGAAGTGAATCGATAAATCATGTCGTAAAAGAGGGAGTTGAATACAAAAAGCAGGGTCTTCCTGACTTCATTTTGTCTCTTGGTGCTATAGTATCTAGTCAAATTGAAATGATTAAATTAGCCATTTTTCAAAGAGGAGACTATAGTTTCATTGAAGATTTAAAATACTTAGAAATTGATGAGGATGTTTGGCTGTACAAAATGAATGAAACCCAGAGAAAAAATCATTTTGCTAAGGTTATGAGTGTAACTGTGCAAGATGTTTTACAAAGATCACTTGATTTAAGAAGGAACAACACAAATGTGGATGATTCGCTTATTGAAACACTATCAATTTCATGGCAAGAAGCAAACATATTAGGCAGCTTGAGTTTGCATGCTGTAACGCTAGGTAGTATCTGGAGAAAAGCTGAACGGTTATTAAGCAATTCAAACTTTATTAAAGAAAAGCCTTCACTTGTTTCACATCCAAATCACTCTCAACAGTTCTCTGTTTACAGTTTTTCAAATGATGAGCCATATACAGTTAATGTTTCGTCTGCCTTAATTACATGCAATTGTCCAATGTATAAAAGTTCACCAAAAATTTGCTCACATGCTGTTGCCTGTGCAGAGAAAGTTGGGAAACTTAACACATATTTGCATTTGTTGACTAAAAACGTTTCTTGCAATGATCCAACTGGCTTAGCACTATCTGTTTGAGGAATCAACAAAAAGGGCAGTGGCCGTAAAGGAGGAAAGCCAAAAAAGGTTGGGACTAAACATAAGGAGATTGTTAATCATGTTCCGGCACAATTTGTTGACAATACTTCAGAACAAAGTGCAGTGTCAGGGTTGTTGATGCTTGCTCACCAACCACCAGATTCAATTACCAACACTCATTTATTACATGGGCCTGTTTCCCAATGTATTCCTTTGCCAAACAAATCAAAGCAAAGACCTGCTAAACCAGAACCTCTGTCAAGTAATGCCATATTCTTACTCCGTATGATTGAGGGCAACATTAAAAAATGTGCTGGGTGTGGAAAATCCCTGAAAGATCTTCCTCTTCACTGCATGTATACCGCTAGTTCTGTAGACACCAAATTTTGTATCGCACATCAAGAGAGGGATTGGTACTTTTGCCAAAATGATAGCATTTGGAAATTAGGTCGGCAGCAGAATAGACATTTCCACATCAATATTAATTGCCTAAAAAAGAGAAACCCATCTCTGCAAAGTATCCCAGTAAACAAATTTGCTGTTTCAGTTAAGTGTGTTGTAGATGATGTTGTCAAAGCAATTGTTAAGGCTAGATTTGGAATAAGTATCTAAATTAGTGCTTTCCCAACTTTTGATGAACTTGATATCAACCAAATATGTTGTGTTCCATTAGTTGTAAATGTTCTGAAATGATAACAAGTAAGAACAGACTTCAGTTTGAGTTATATACAGTAACTCCATTTAATTTCATTAATGGTGATCTTACACAGTACAATGTTCTTTGCAACTTGCAATGCAATTCTGGAGTGAATGCATGTTATGTAGAAGGTATTTTCTAACATGAACTGTACATAGTCTAGTATTTTTTCACCATTTTCTTTCAGTCTTGTGTTATCATGAGGCATGCATGTTTTCCTGTAAACATTTTATTACAGTGAAAAACTGATTCATATTTTCTGTGTTCCAGCAAGTATATACATTTTATATAACATGTACAAACGCCAGAAATTCATTGCAAATTACAAGACAGGTTGCATAGTGTAACATTGCCTTGAACCAATGGAACAGATGTATCTTTACCATTACCTGCAGTCAGATCCTGCAAGTTGCACAAAGTTTTATAATTTCATTATTTCTGTTTTACCAAAACCAATATTTTGTGAAATTGTAAGAATAGCCTTATCAAAAGAAGGTCACATCATTGTGAAATCAAACAATTTGTCAAACCCTACTCTCCACAGAGCTATGCCAAGTTTTCACTGCCATGTACACAGTCAAACTACTGTAACAGAGAAATAAGAATAATAATTGAATGAAATTGCAGTGGTTGACCTAGGTGAAGATATATCTTAACTCCATCGACCTTTAAAATTTCATTCATGTTGCGTTTGCTTTGTTATGTAAAACTAAGAAACAAACCCAATAAAAATAATGTTGTTTTAAAAGAAGTGGTATGTTTTCTGGCCAAAAAGGGAATTGTTTGTGTAATCTGTGCTATATATAGTTAATCGGTAGAGCCTATGGACATCAATGCATTTGGCAATAACTTGCACAGAGGTTGGGGGGGGGGCACAACTCAGGGACTTGGAAAATTTAACACCACAGAATTTGACGAATGTTGCTTTAGTGACATATTACGTTGTTTACGATTCATAAAATTGGGGGTTGCCACACAAAATGCCCTCAAGTGCAATGAAAAGCAAAATCAAAAAGAAGTGAAAGGAAAAATATTTGGCAAATATCAGCTTCCTTACATCAGCATAAATACATTATGATGTATTATTAAGTACAATCAAACGTACCTTTTACTGGGGGGGCACGCCCCCCCATTTCCTTCCTTGGCAACGCTACTGGATACAACTACCATACATACAAGACTTACATTTGTAACGGTCGCACAATAAAATATGAAATCAAACAACAATAACACAGTCACCTCTGTAAGACAGTAAGCCACAAGATGAAGAGCAAAGCAAATGCTACATCGCTTTCACTTTCCCGCAACAAGAGCAGTCAACTCATAATCGCATAGTGTACGGTATAAAACGCCATATCTACTTTCCTTCGCCTTACGCCGTACCAACTCTCGAAGTAAAACTACAAAGCACTGACGAACACGGTAAGTGTGACAGAGTTTTTACATAAAAAATACGTTAGTTGGGTCGGTTTGGCATTTGTGTTATTGTCCCACTTGTCTGTGATATTGTTCCTGAATGTTCCTGAGAATCCTGTAGTTCCCGGAGTTCCTGTACTTCCTGTGAAGTTCCTGTAATTCCTGTTCCTGTAGTTCCTGGGTTTCCAAACACCCACGCGAGATCAAGAGCGGACAATCAACAACAGAGCATGTTTAAAAACGTGCGCTCCACCCGCGCGGTCAAAACAGCCGTAATAGATAATGGCCTTTTGTCTCTTGTGTGCACTACACACCAAATTGCGATGGCGTTCGCGATCTATATTTGTAAGTTGTAAACTTCCGAGTAGTATTTGAATGTACGAGCTTGCAGTTGTGGCAATATATCAGGATAGCAAGAAATTCCAAGAATCTACTGACCTGAACGGCAAGACTCCGCAGTTTTCGATTCTATTACTATAAAAACGCAAGAACACATACCACCAGCACTATTCTACCACTGACAAGTAAATATAAACTTTCCGACAATTGTTTATAGTCTTCATTACACAGCAAGTCTGTTAGCTACACTGCAGTATCTCCGCAAAAATTCGTCGCCGACTAAATATCTTGAATTTACTTGACTTCAGTCACAACTTTCCGCGCTATAATGTGATTTGGGACAATTAATGCAAGTCTACATCGACGCGCGTTGTCTGGAATTGTAATGCTAGAAAACTTTTGCTACGTTGTGTTCGGTGCATCGTTCCGGCTTTTGTTGCTTGCTGTATGTATAAAATAGCACTTAGGTTGGCGAAAAACGCCAACGATTTGCAACTTTTAACGGCAAGTTTGGCCGTAGTATACCAGATGAATATGTTTATTTGTGACAATAATGGGTTCACAGTTGAATGCCACATACAGAATATAAGTACAACTCATTGCCGTTTGCCGTGCATTTTCGTTCTATTAAATCGTATATCGTTTGATACAGCGAAATCTCATAGCTTATTTGTAGTTTTATCGTTTAAAACTGCAGCTTAGCAACGTGTATAACGTGTATAGCTCTGGAAATGAAGTTTTGATCGCGGGTTACGTCGCACTCCTATGACTTCCGCCATTCGGGCAGGCAAGAATATTTATTACGAAAATCAGTGAACCGTCAACATTGTCGCTTACGAATTTCAAACGGCAACAGACGATCGATCGTTCCAAATTCAATTTCGGTTCAGTCATGTGATCAAAACGGTTCATCGTTTTGGTCACATGACTTTA
>JAODVM010403362.1:0-10506 GCA_025400095.1 Phenganax marumi
GTGTTTCACGCCCTACTTAATAGGACGATCTTCAGGCAACTAAAATCCAGTGTTTGCTTGCGTCACGCCTAACGGTTCTCTGACTAATTTCCAAAACGACCCCCTATCCCCCCCCAAAAAAATGAGCCCAAATCCTGGCCATCGTAATACAAATTCTAGTAATTGGGAATGGCATAGGAGTAGTACGTAATCCGCTGCTTCTGAGACATTTCGGCCCTGCCCCCTTTTGTGCAAATAAGCTCACCAATTTGACAGCCACCAGCACAAAAATATCACAGAAAATATCACAATAATAAAATGGGAAATTGGCGTAGAGTTAAAGAAAATAATTTTTTTCTCTTATATTAAAAGAGCAATGAATTCACACAGCACAGTAGGTCCAAATAGGAGAAATAAGAACAAGACAATTATCACGATTGCCAATGAGATATTGAAGACAAATTATAAAACAAAGAAAGAATTATTGTGCCATTTAAATGATAACAAGAAACAAATTAACGACGAAATTAAACCTCAAGAAATACTTTTGAAGAAAACATGGGATAAACAGAGTCTTTTCAAGCAACTTGCTACGAGGAAACAAAAAATTTAAAAAACGATTGCTGATTTAAAGTGTAAACATAGACGTGAAGTATTTGATTTAAAAAACTATGTTAAGAAAGGTGACATTTTAAAATACATAAACCCAAGATCAAAGTCACATCACATAAAGACATTTCAATTTGAAGAAGAATGATCAGCCTTAGGTGGTAAAGTCACATTTTACATTTTAAAAGATGTGGAGGGATATGTAGGCGTTGTCAAGTTGTTGGTCAATGCTCATTCGAGTATTATCGAGTTTATTCAAGAGAAACTAATTAATCATAAGGTGCAGCTTAATCTTATTTGTAGAATGATATTAAGAGATCCTGCTACAGGACAAGTTTTAGATGAAGACAACTCTCACTTTAAAAGTCGACAAACAATTATACTACATGGCACAGATGTTCCAAAGAAAGTTGATGAAATGATAGAAAAAATTCTTAGCTCATTGGCAGAGTATCAAAAGAAAGCGTCGAGTTGGCAACTTGATCGTATCTTAAAACTACAATTAATAGCGACAAAATATAATCCTGTGAAAGGTTCCTCCTTTGTCTCGACACCTAAGTGGATTGCTAATAAAAAGGCAATTATTAATCCAGAGATTAAAGACAATGAGTGTTTTAAATGGGCTGTAATTATCGCCAAATATGGAAACAACGATGCAACACATCCTCAGAGAATTACAAAATTTTTGAAAAATAAATCAAGTGAGTTGGATTGGACGGGATTCAACTTTCCTACACCTTTGACAGATATTGATAAGTTTGAAGCTCGTAATTTGGGGGTTTGTGTGAATGTATTTGGACATGATCACGACAAACTGTTTCCACTTAAAATTACGGAAAAAGAGTTGGGGGCATTATAAGACTTTTATTGTTAGAGGATAAACATTATATGGTGATCAACAGCATGAGCAGACTTATAAGCAAACAAGTTTCTACAAAAAATCACAAAGTACTTTTTTGTGATCATTGTCTTAATTATTTTGGAAAACAAGAGCTCTTAGACGAACATCAAAACTACTGTAGACTCAATGAGCCAGTAAAAATAATCATGCTGGATGAACGTTCCTTTATTGAGTTTAAGAATGTTCATCATCAGACGCGTGTACCCTTTGTAATTTACGCTGATTTTGAGTGCAGCACCAAAACAATAGAACAGAAAGGAAAAGCCACCGAACGTTATCGACATGTTCCTAGTGGATTTGGAGTTTATGTAAAATGTTTTGATGAACAAGTATTTAGTTCAAAACTTGTGACTTATTTGGATGACGGCGAACGAGATGTAGCTCAAGTTTTTGTTGATAAAGTTGAAGACATAATTAAAAAACTTTACCATCAATTTAAATCTCCAAGAAAGATATGTTTTACAAAAAAAGATCAATGAGATTTTGAGTTGGCGACGCAGTGTTATGTTTGTCAGGAGAAGTTTAAACTTCTTAAAAGTGCATTATACTTAAATTACATTACACTTAAAAGTGCATTATAAAATGAAACAGACTAAGCCTATTACCGACGGAGATTCTGTCATGGAAAAATTGTAAACAATTCCATAACTCAATAGTTTTTGTCATAATTTATGTTCATCTGACAAATCAGGTCTTCCCAAATACTCCAAATACTCAGAGATGCTTTTTGCACAACTGACCCTTTGTGTAAAAAGGACTCCGAAACTCGATTTGCACTAAAATTTTTATCAGAATGACAAGACCATAGAGATTACAAAAGAATTGAGTGAGCATTGCAGGTGAAATTTTGGGACAAATTGTAGCGTGCTAATGTTGGGAAATCGAGATCCCAGATGCATCTTGTGTGTGTTGTTGAAGCTGTTTTTGCAATTTGGCGTGTTTTTTAAGTCTTGTATTACGGCAAAATCTTTCTTACAATGTTTACATCGGTTTTATTTATTATCTTTCAGAAAAAAATGACTTTTTGATTATTGTTTTGAAAGTATTCAGGTTTTCATTATAAAATCATTCCCTAGCAACCACATAGCAATGGGTTTTGAACAGCAGGTTTGGAAGGGTGTTCCTTAAAAGTTTTATACTCACTGAATAAAATATGTTCAGTAGGTGTATGAACCTTCCTTTCTTTGAAATAAAGTAATCACTCGGTAATGCCGTATTAAAATTATTATGTGTATTTTTTCTAAAGAAATGCTTGTTTGAACCAAGGAGACTGGCAGGACACGCACCTTATCGTAACCTGACGCCAACTAAACTGCATTCTAGCCCAAATTTATGTGATATGTTGAAAATATGGCAGATGCCGAGATATCCAACCAAAAGAGGCATTTCTTACCCCTGAAATTGGTGGCGAAAGGTTGGAAATAAATTTCTTTTAAAATCTACATGCCTCTACTATACTCAGGTCCAGTTACAGATGTTTGTCACAAGATTGGGAAGCGGTGACTTCGTTATATGGACTGAACGTGGTATCTTGTCAGTCAATGTGCCATATGATGCAGTACTTGTAGAGACAACTATTATGAAACTTGAATGGTTTTGGATAAAACATGTCTTTCCATACCTGGTAAAGAAGTTAAACATCAGTGTGGAAGTTAAAGGTAACACTTAGTTTATTGCTCGATGCAGTATATATTAATCCAATCAATTCAGGCAATACATGATACTTTATTCTTTTCCTCCATTTATCATTGGACATTTTACTTGTCAAGGGGAGATTGCCGCTAAATAGGTTATAAAAACAAAGAAAGGTCAACAAGGCTTTGTCTACGTTATCAAAGCTGATACTGCTTGTTATTTATTATAATAGAGAGCACATATGTTAACAAAGCAAATGAGAGAGACAAACCCTCTCCAATGAATGAAATATCTCAATTAATTAAGGTAAACATTTGATACATAATAAAATATTTTACCTAGTTTGGTAAACTAGGAATTGTTATGTGGATATAAGGTTTGGTACAGGTTATGTATGAATGCTGAGTTGCTTTTTACTCTTTTATAGGGAGTATGAAGGTTGATGATTCAATGAATGAGAACGGCAATTTCCTAATAAATGATGGTAAATAGTAAATTAACTCATTCTTACAGTATCAGAGTATAGTAATATTGTACATTGCAAGATGAGTTTTGATAAATTATATATAAAAGTTCGAGTCAGTTGTGTTTTTATATAAGAGGAAATGAATAAAGTAGATAAAAGTCGTGATCCGAAAATAAAAATATGTAAATATTAGTAATTGTATGATTTTTTCCCTGGTATGGTAATGTAAAACGGTATGAACTACTGAGTCACTTTCTCTTGTAGGCAGCGTGGAGGTTAATGATATAAATGATTGGGAAGATGAGCCGATGACTGAAAGTGATGGACCTGTTAGAAATTTATCAATCAAAGTCCATGGTGTGGACATTTATCACTCCTGTATT
Organism: Phenganax marumi; assembly: GCA_025400095.1. Taxonomy (NCBI): domain Eukaryota; kingdom Metazoa; phylum Cnidaria; class Anthozoa; order Malacalcyonacea; family Clavulariidae; genus Phenganax; species Phenganax marumi. Next base: position 3,974 of record JAODVM010403362.1, read on the forward strand.
GATGGCCTCTTGCCACAAAGAATGTTCAAGGACAACATTGTTACAATGTTAATTGAGTATGTAATATATATGCTTTACTATTTGTCAGGGACAATGCCATGCTTCTATACATTGTTCCATTTCTTTCTTTAGAGATCTATGTTGTCCTCACAATGTACTAAGAACCTTCTTCTATACTGTCTTGTGTGGGGAGTAAGAAGGCAGGAGAAAACTTTCAAGGTTGGTTGATCACAATGGGACTTTTAATGGGATCGTATATTGCACCTTAGGACTACCAGAGATCTTGAATAAATAAAAAAGTATTTAGTGGTGCTAATTATATTACATCTTATATTTTTTCAAGGTCCAAGAGAATTGAGAGAGCAGAAATGTCTCTCAAACCACATTTATTAGAGGAAGATTATTTATTTATTCTTATTAACAGAAAGTAAGAATATGCAGTGTTATAACCCACTTTAAAACTCATTAGGCATGGAGTTTCGGTGGCATAAACTGGGCACATTTTCACTTTGTTAATAATTACTATTCTATAAGAAGATCGTGACCACTGGGTGTTGCAAGTTCTTTGTTCAAAATCATAAAAAGTATCATGTTATATGACAGTATGCACTGGTTGGCTGCAATAACTCCTTCGCATGTACTGATTATGGACTCCTTGACCTGGGATGTTAGCACGAGGAGAACTGAAATCAGTAATATTTTCAGGTACATGCATTGAAAGATATTTACTATCATATTTATGGAAAAGGACACTGCTGGGTGCTATATGCATTTATTGATTTAGTTCCATGTCATTAATACATCATCATATAGTTCTGTTTTATTTTAAAGGTACCTTCAACATCTTGTTACTAAGTTTCATCTACCAGAGAGAAGTCGAAAGCTAACATATAAAGTTCTTTAAGGTATATTGTATAATACAGAGAATGCCAAATACTTTATATGTCCAATTGACCAGTGATCACTAGTGCTTCTTTACAATATAGTTATTTTTGTTTGTTACAGGCACCACAGCAGCCAATATACAGCAACAACTGCAGAATATATGTATATTTCTTTCTGAAGTATTTCCTAAAGGTAAGGGACTCTTAGCATGCAATTAATGCATCTTTTAGTAGTACTAACTTTTTGAAACAATTAGTGCTATTAAAAGATGCCTGTGTTATAATAGTTGATACTTTTTGTTAGGAAAGGGAAATTTATGAAAATGATCCAAATTTATACTGCAACACTGTGCATGAATGGTTTCAACATTGATATGTTTGCAGATAATGTCTTTGATCTCTTCTCTTTTGTTCTGTGACCTCAGGGGAAAATGCAGGAAATAACAAATAACACCAGATTTGCAACAGAGAAACAATTGCCAAGATGTACTGTACATAAAATGTTTATTAAAGTTGGTTTAAAAATGTGCTTCTTAGTTCTTGCTTCATTCCATAGTCCAAACAACTTTATTGTTAACTTTTACACTTCTTTGTCTTTGATGATGCTTGGTTGCAGGTTTACTAATGCTGTACACACTTTAACAATAGAGGTGACATAGGGCTAAAGTGTTAGTGGTATAACTCCTCGCAATATTGAAAAGCATTTCAGCTTCCGGACTACCCTTTCAACATGAATGCGAACTCTGGCTATTCTCCTTGTAGTAGCCGAGGCTTTTGAGGACACAACCCCCTTTCTCATGATTGGTGGGGCAAGCAACTTAGCTTCATGAAGGGCCAGAAGATCCTGAATATTAAATCTCTTATCCCTCATCACCACCATAGCTGCCAAGGTGGAGTAAATGTCATGCGTGAGACAGCAGCGAGTGCCGAAGACACGAGCCACCTAGGGGGGTCCCGGGGCATGCTCTCTTATATTTTCACAAGTATAGTTTCAGAACTAACACAACATAACAAATACATGTGAGCACATGGCATACTGTCCGCCATCTTGTCCCCCCCCCCCAGTCCTTCCACCGTGAACACAATATCTTCCCCCAACTAAACTAAAACAGTAACAAAAAAAACACTTAAGTGTCAGTATCATTATGTCTACCTCCGTGTCCATGACTGCTGCTCAAACTATAACTTAAGGTTACTTTCTATTAAAGAAGTGTTAGCTGTTTGATGTTAATACCACCATATGTTCCTAGCCGGAAAAATAAGCGGTGATGCTTCGCACAAAATCTCTTAAGTACGAAGGAGGCTTAACCTGTCTAGCAGGCCTATCGACTCTTTGAGGCGGGACGACTTCTGCATCATTCTGCTCACTTCCAACTCCTGGTGCATCGTCTCTACCCTCAATACCATTTTTCTTTTCCATGCTGGCGGGCTTCTGGACGCACTCTTCATCCATGTCATCACCTTCCTCATCATCACTTGCTGCATTGGGAATCTTGTGGACCATAGAGACATTTCTCATTATCGGAGTTTCATCATCTCGCTGTAATATAACACTCGGACCCCGTTTCTCGACAACTGTGTATGGATGACAATCATAACAAGTAGAGAGCTTGTCCGGACGCCTTTGCTGTATCAGTACCTTGTCACCAGCTTTGATTTCTGAGAACTTCGCCTTTTTCTTTACGTCAGTATAAATCGCAATCTTTGCCTTTACTTTGGAGTCAGAGGACTGTGCTTTTCTTATTGCGGATGCTACAACATTCGAGACAGGAACTTCCACTTGGCGAATCTTGGTACGAAGTTCACGACCCAGATGTAACAGTGCGGGAGAAACCCCTGTTGTAGCATGTGGCGTTGCCCTGTAGTTTAAAAGAAATATGTAAAGTTCTTGATGCCAATCTTTCCCTTGAGCATGGGCACCACGTATTGCTCTCTCAATGGTTCGGTTGAATTTCTCCACTTGCGCATTTGCCTGCAGCCAGTAGGGTGTAACTTTGCGGTGGATTATACCATGGTCTCGTAGGTGGACTTCGAATTCATCGGCAACAAACTGAGGGTCCGTTGTCCGAGACCACACTCACAGGTACTCCTTGCGCTGAAAAATCTTTGTAAGATGGCCGATTATGACCTTAGACGTTGTTGTTTTCAGCACAACCACTTTCGGCCATTATGTACATGCATCCTCGCATACCAGTAAACTTTTCCCTGTTGGAAACGGCCCACACAGATCAATGTCTACATCCTGCCAAGGTTTGTCCAGCATGACAGTGGGTCTTAGAGGTTCTGGTTCACCCTTCGGAGCCATGGACTGACACGGCAAACACGACTTAATCATTGACCCAATTTCTTGACTAATTCGTGGCCACCATACTTTCTCTCTAACCATCTGCTTGGTGCAAACGACTCCTTGATGACTTTGATGTGCACTTTTCAGGACACTTTCTCGTAGACAATCTGGGGTGACTATTTGCGATCCACGCAACAGTAATCCTTGTGAGGTGGAGAGTTTATCTTTGAGCCTTCTGTAGGGTTGAACCTCGTCGCTGTTTGGCCACTGACCAGAAGTCAACGCTCTTATTACTTGTTGGAGAACTTTATCCTTCTGAGTGGCTGCCGCTATTTGCTCTAGGGTAAATGCCTTTGGAATAGCCTTACTGGCTACATAATGAATGTATTCCTCAGCAATACTCCTTTCTCAGAGGAGTTGTTTTTCTAGAGGCAAACGAGACAACACATAAGCTGGACTCTGCAGGCCAGGCATATGATGAACAGAAAATCTGTAGGGCTGGAGACGAAGAGCCCATCTCTCAATGCGCGGGGGTGGTTTTGATCTTGAACTGTAAATTACCTCAAGAGCTTTGTGATCAGTGTAAAGCTTGAATTCCTGGCCGTATAAGTAGATATGGAATTTCTCGCACGCCCAGACCACTGCAAGGGACTCCCTCTCCGTCTGGGAGTATCGCCTCTCCATATCAGTAAGAGTGCGACTCGCATATGAAATGGGACGCGCCTCATCACCACTTCCTTGCAGCAAAATAGCTCCCAACCCAAAAGGACGCCATTACACAGTTACGAGTCAACATGGACTTTATCTTCTCAAATGCCTGTTGGTGGATGTCAGTCCAAGACCATTTAACTCCCGTTCGGGTAAGCTGGCGAAGGGGTTCTACAAGGGTGGCAAAATGCAAGATGTAGCGAGCACAGTAGTTAGCGAGCCATAGGAAACTCCTGAGCTTGAAGACGTTTCGCGGCGGACGAGCCTGCTTCACGGCATCCACTTTCTTTTCATCAGGTGAGATTCCTGCAGCTGAAACTCTATGGCCAAAAAACACAAGCTCTGGAACACTAAAAACACACTTCTCGCGGTTGAGTGTCAGACCACGTTCAGCAAGACGAGTAAGAGTGAGTTCTAGTTGTTGGTCATGACTTTCCTGATTCTTGCCAAAGATTATGACATCGTCCGAGATGTTACGTGCTCCAGGTATTCCTTGCAAGACTTGTTGAATGATGTACTGGTAGATTTCCGAGGCAGATGATAAGCCAAAAATCAAGCGTTTGTACCGCTTCAATCCCAGATGTGTGGAAAATGTGGTCAGGACACGTGATTCTGGATGTAATTCTATTTGATGATACCCCCACCGCAGGTCAAGTTTTGAGAAAACTGTGGCACCATTGAGCTCTTGCAGTGTTTCTTCAAGGGTAGGGATAGGGTGGCGTTCACGAAGAATAGACTCATTAACACGACGCATGTCAACGCAGACTCGTATCTCTCCATTCGATTTAGGAACAGCTACTAATGGAGAGATCCAAAGTGTGGGAACATCCACATCTTCGATTATGTCAAGGTGTCGCAGCTTGTACAGCTTCTTCTCAATATCCTTGTGAACATGGAATGGAGTGCGCTGTAAGGGTTGGGCAACAGGGGTCACACTGGGATCCGCGTGAATGACCAGCTGGTAGTCTTTCAATTTTCTGACCCCATTGAACACTGCTTCGGATTTGGAAAGAACTTCGACATATCGGCTTTGTGGTGACACAGAGTTGACTCCTATATCCGGAGGCGGAGGACCCCCACTCTAAGTAAATTAAGTGCAATAGCTGATTCTTTGCCCAACAGACAGCCACTTTGTGTACTGTGGACCACAACAAACTCTGCACTGGTACTCTTTTTGGTCTCCATCGACGATATTGTGGCAGTAAACAATCCTTGGACTGGAAGAGGATATTTGGCACCATATGGAAAAACACGAACTCGAGACTCACGAAGTGGTTTCGGAACTTTCTCTGAGAGCAGGCGGAATGAGTGAGCGTCCAGAACATTCACAGTTGCACCCGAATCAACAATCATCTGAATCTCATACCCATTTATAATTACTGGAACCTTGCCACCAGAACTGCCAAGGGTGAAAAGATATTCATCGTCTGATGACTCGTTTGCAACTTCTGGAGTAACAAAATGAACAGCTGAATTGCAAGACTGCAGAGGTTTTACCTTTGTGCCAGACTTGCAAACCCGACCAAAATGACCTGATTTACCACATTTATTGCAATCCTTGCCCTTTGCCGAACAAAAAGGGTCTTAAGCCTTGTGTCCCGATAAACCACAACAGAAACATGTAAGCCCAGCTGTGTTCCCTTGTACGTGTCCAAGCTTATGACCAGAAAACTTATCTTGTAGCGTGTAGGCCTCAGCATCACCTACAGAATTGGCACTAGGGGATGTAGCCTATGGAGAAGGCATATGCAGCTCAATCTGCGATGCATGCTGATGCTTGGAATTGTTTTGCAATTTGAATACAGTTTATGAGTGTCAAATCAGCTTCCCTCAAAAGCCTACGTCGAAGCCGACCCGAGGAACATTTCTCAACAACTTGATCACGTATTGCATCATCAAGACTCTCAAATCCACAAGATTTTGCCAGTGTTCGAAGTCTTGTAACAAAGGACTCGATTGACTCACCTGGCTCCTGAGTAGCCTGCCGGAACTGATGCCTTTCGAACGGAATATTTTTCTTCGGCGCAAAATATTCCGTTAGCTTGGCAAGTGCTAGGTCATAAGTATCTCCAGAGTCTGTGAATGTCAGAAAAATCTCTTGTACTTCTGGTCCAGCCAAGTGCAACAAAACAGCCCGTTTCCGAGCGCTATCCGTAATGTTTGAAGCCGCTAAATAAAACTCAAGGGATTTAACCCATCTCTCCCATCGTTGTCCAAGCGTCGAATACTCCATGGAAACCGAAAACGGTGCAACTGCCGGTAATTGAAACATTCTAAAGGGATCGAGGAGTGTAAAATAAACATTATTCTTGATCCTCTTCACCAATTTTATATTTTCACAAGTACAGTTTGAAGGACTAACACAACATAACAAATACGTGTGAGCACATGGCATACTGTCCGCCATCTTGTTCCCCCCAGTCCTTCCACCGTGAACACAATAGCTCCCCTGGAAAATTTTGAAACTTTGAGTCTCTGAAATGGCATTTCCAGCATTCTGAGACTACATTTTGGGAGAAGTTTTACAATGTCAAGACAGCATTTTACCATGTGATTTTACCAGTTTAAGTTTCCTTCGCATACTAGTTACTACAAAAAATATAAGCACGGTGCATTTCACACATTTTTCATTTTCACAATTTAATGATCTTAAA
>JAODVM010403472.1:0-10505 GCA_025400095.1 Phenganax marumi
CAGAGCAACATGCGCGAGCACAAAAACTTCAAAGGTTCCGACGCGAGTGAACTCTCTGTTTAGTTACCTACTCTGTGATACAACCAGATAACTTGGGATTGACGGCATTTGCAAGCAGGATCGAAGCGAGGATCGAAGTGTGAAGAATACTGCGTCTCAGAAATTATATCTGCGAAGAGATCGTGTGAGACTGTGAGTTGAAACTTCACGTTGAGTGTGCATGATTTTAATTGCTGTTTCACAGGCCACAACTGTACACACTTCGTCTGATGTATGAAAACATGCAATATATAGCGTAAAAGTGCAGATCAAAGTATTTTGTTTATAATTTTTAATTTCGTGAATTCCAGGTGATATGATATAAATTATGCTCCTCAGTGTAGGAGTGTGCCTTCATATTTTGATATCATATTCTGTCTACAGCCAGGCAAATTTTTGCTGGGAGAATCCATCATACCTGCATGTAGGCTGCTCAGGAGAGTAATAATTTAGTTGTAGTTCATGAGACCTCTGGCAAAATTCTTTTGCAGTGCTTAGTGGTAAAGGTTAAATATCATGAATTTACATGAAAAAATGCCTGACCAGAAACATTTGATGCCTTCTGATTATTTTGTTGCAACTGCCTGCTAATGAGGCTGGAAGGGATTACTATAAAGGTTTGGCAACCAAGCCTTGCTCCTATGTAGCTGCAATCTAATTACTGAAAAAGTCTTGAGTATTAGAATAATGCATCTTTCTGTGAGCTTCAAGACTAGTTTAGTATGGATTTTGGCATTAGTGTTTTGCACTGGCAACAATTATGATCACAGCCATTTCAGTTGTAAGAAGTTACATAACTCATCAACATCATTACAGGTAGTATGACTGTTAATATCAAAGCAATTATATATTCATGGTAATTACCTATCTATTGGTGTCACTGTGGGTACCACAATGACTGTGCAATATTCTTTTATATTTGCTCAAATTGCTAGGTATGGCCTGTCATATGATGCTGACTCATGCATACTTAATTACTTGTTGTACAGTTGACAATTATTTGCTGTAGTTCACTTTGTGGTTATTAAATATATTGCAAATTACTCAGAAAGCTCTGCATGGGTGGTTAGTTGTAAGCACTCAATATATTGCTACTGACATCTACATAACTTTGTAATGATATCAGACCTGCCAACCCTTGAGTAGCAGAAATAGTGAGTTGCTATCAAAATATGAAAGTTTAATAACAAATATTGTAAACAAAGTACAAGTTCCTGGGAAATAAAGCACAATATCTGTAAAAAAAGAAAACTACGAGTAATATTAAGACCAGCGGGACAATAAACTTAGCAGGATGCGCCTTTTACTTTGTAACACAAACATCAGGTTTACAAAATTCTGGCGTTGTACATTGTGCATCGTTAATACACCAATAAAAATAAAAATAAAAAATAAAAATACTAAAAATAGTTTATGACTTGTGCCTTGCCGTAACATCCTGCGTATTTGTGTGCCAATTTTCAGCTATGCATGTGAAACGTTGAAATAAAGGTGGCACAAGAAACAATGCATATTAGAGGCACCGCCCCAAAGTTCTGAACCGTAAGAAAGGAGAGGCATTATCAAGCTATTAAAGAGGAGATCCAGCTGTTTAGTAGGTAAGCCGTAGTGCTTACACACTCGCTTTATGTACATTCTCCCACTGGCCTTCGTAATCATGCTCTCAAATTGTAATGTAAGTCCCATTTGTTGGGTATATCTTCCAGAGTTATTCCTAGAATCTTTAACCATGGTTTTCGTTTGATATATGGAACAGCTGGTGGCAAAGGCATCGAGATTTTGCCGCGTATGACCATCTCGTACGTTTTGGACATATTCAATTGCATCCTGTTTCTTTCAGACCATTCACTAATGTTACCAATTTCGCTTGTAGACGTGTCTTCATAATCGTTTCCAGAAACCTCTAATGTTAGGTCATCAGCAAATTTCACTAGTTCGTTTTGAGCATGACTGTTTTTAGATCATTTATCATGATGGAAAATAATACTGGACCTAAGACAGTACCTTGAGGGACTCCTCTATTAATTTTGACATCATCAGTAACAATTCCATCTACCTTTACTCTCTAAAAAGGCGATCCTCAAGAAAACTTGTTATCCAGTTGCTGACATATTGGTTAAAAGGCATATCTTTCAGCTTTCTACGTAAGATATCATGCGGGACGCTGTCAAAAGCTTTACAGAAATCGAACGAGAAAATTCTCACATATTTCGCCCCATGCATTTTCCAACCAGTTGAGCCACACATGCTGACATTTGATCAAAGCCATCGTTGAGTTATGACCGTCTTTATAAGCGAACTGATCTGAATCAATACTATCTTCAACAACTTTGTGCAACTTCTGTTTTGTATACACATTTCTCAAAGAGTCTCATAACAATGTCTGTCAACGATATAGGTCTTAGCTGGTCACAAGAACTGGGAGTGGATTTCTTGGGTTATGGGTACAAGATTAGCGAGTTTCCACATCGTAGGGACTTTAGCAGTTCTCAAAGATGTGTTAAAAATTTGCGTGATAGTTGGTGCTAGTTCGGAGGCAAACTCTCTCCAGAACCAGTGGGGGAGATCATCAGGGCCCGATACTGTACGTTTTTGTTTCTGGAGATGACTGAATACCATTTCCACCGTAAGCGAGGGGACTCTCGTATCTTCTGGAGTGCGCATAGTTATTTAACTAAAATAGTATAGCCGTAAACATGACCAAAATGAGGTTAAGCAATGCAAAGGTGCTTGAAAATGGTCATTCTCAGCGATCTAGAACCCCTGTCTACAGAAGAATCCCGAGAGAAAGGCCCTCAACATGCGCGCATGCCGCATCGAAGCAAAGTACGGCCTTAGCAATATTTTGCGCCAATACTCCGGATCTATTCGGTTAAATTCTACCGAAAAACACCTGCCATTCCATTTTGCCCTATCTAACAATTTTGTAGAGCTATATCACAAGGATCATTTCATTATTTTGCGTAAATTATTTTGCATTATTTGCATTATTTGCATTATTTTTCCTTTATTGTTTTGCATAAATTATCGCACTTTGTTGACGTCCGGCAATACTCTGTACATGCGTGTACAGAGTATTGCCGGACAATACTCTGTACACGCCACTATATACATGGAAGGATGACTGCAACTCAAAGAGTGAAATGAAAGCATTCTTTCTCGTCAGTTTCAGTCCCCTTACCCGCGCGGTCAATTTGACCGCGTCAGGATGGGCAGACTGAATCGGACGAACAAGAATGCGTTCAAAATCGGTCATCTTTGGTTTCACTCTTTGGATGCCAAATTCACTGAAGCCTGCTTCCATGTTTATAGTTCAATGCTGCCATTTGCAAGCTACCGTCTACTGCAAAAGTTTTTTCACAATTGTTTGCGTTTAAAAGTTGCAGGTCGGCCGTTTAAAATGTCTTTGAATGAGGGAGCAACATGTTTTAACAGTACTTTCATATTAACTACGGCTAAGACACAGATACAGAAGTGATGTTGACCAAAATGCATTATTTAGCTGTACATAGACTCGTGCTTCTTGAGATCGTTCCCAAAGATCTCTTTTCTCGTAAACGACTGCAATTCTGAAGCTCTGAATCAGGTTAAATTCGGAAAATTAAGTTCTTTTTGATTAAAAAAGCCGAATTGAACAATCAAATTAGTCGATCAATTATTTTAGCATGCCTCTAAACATCAATTCATAAGTGTGTTAGCAGCGGAGGCTTCATATATGAAGCAATTTTCCAGTCAGACTGACACAAAAACAACTTTTAATACTAAACTATTACAAGAAATTCATGTCTACAGTACTAAGCCTACTCATAACGTAAAGTAATATAATACAAGGTGTCCCAAAAACAGTGGAACTTTTGAAATTGTCTCATTGTTCTCAAACCGTTCGTAGACGAACGTGAGTACACTTCAAGGAATTGAATGAAATTGGAAATTTGACTTAAAAGAAGTTATTTTATATTCCAGAAACAGCTAGAAGTTTTTGTATCTCTGGGTCTAGGATAGTGCTTATAGGGGCCGGTTTTTCGAAGCCCTTTTAGCTGAAACGGTGGATAGCTAAGTTCAAAATAGAAATCATAGTTATGTACTCCTTGAACAAAAAAAATTGAAAGTTTTTTAACTGAGTACAATAAGTAAAGTAGCTTTATTAAATACGATTAGAATTGGCAGTTTTAGAGGATCTGCGGAAGTGTTTTCGAATTCTGACTAATCTACCGTAAGCGGGCTTCAAACATTCGACCACAGGCATTAAAATTGTAACCATAGAACCGATAATTCGTATAGTTTCACTTTTGTTGGGACGCCCTCTACGCCAGCAAAACTGAGTATATACTGTTGTTTACTATTTGTGGTCACTATAACAATAATATATATGAACTTATGTGTTTACATGAATAGTATATTTTGAGCTTAGTCAACATTCCAACTACTTGTTTCTAAGATTATACAATTATATTTAAGTTCATTCTCCCTAGGATTACATAATGATGTCCAACAATATCAGAGTTCTAATATTCGTTTTTATTATAACTGAGAATTGGCAAAAGTGCTACAGATACTTAAATGATTATAACCACAGACCAGCATTCACTGTCAAAGACAACCATGTCAAGCAAATTTTTATGAAGAAAAGAGATAGAGCCACTATTCTTTAACTACTATACCAGACAACATATGCTCACGACAAACTGCTATTGTCAGACTACTATCTGACTGACCTAATCAACAACAAGGAATATTTTAAACTTAAAACCTTTCAAATTCGTTTCAACCAATTCAATTTCCTCAATTTCCTTCGTTATCTACTTCAGACTGTTGAGCGGTAGATTCGGGTATCAACTCAGACAAAATTATTCTAACTTTGTGGTTCAGTATTTCATCGAGTGCCTTTTTCTTTCCTTCTGGCATTTTTCCCTCGAATACGTTCAACATATACGGCAGAGCGCCAATACTCATTGTTGTTAGTAGTTGAACTATCTGAGAATTACTTGTTGCTCTAAGAATACTAATGACCACAACTAAGAAATAAGCAAAGAAAAACACACAAAAAACTTTAACAGCAAAATGAAACAGATGTAAGTTGTATGGTAAAAGCCGTTTCCTGATTTTCTCGTACAGTAATATTGAAAGCACAGGCTCATTTTCACTGTCATATTTCCACCTCATAAGGTTGGCATTGTCATCACCATCATCACCAACACCGCTATCACCATCATCAACACCATCATTTGCAGTACGAATAATGCTACCACCAAGACTAAACGCAAAACCAACAGCAAAAATAATAACATAAACATGAACATTCACATCAACAGCAACAACAGTACAAACAACAACAACAACAATAACAACACCAACAATAACACCAAAAACTAAACCAGCAGCAAAAACAGCAAAGGTAGCAACAAGTGCACCGCATGAACCACCGAACATAGCGGCAGGTATACCACCAAGAATAGCCAAGAAATCATAAACCTCAAAAGAAAAACCAGCATAGACGACTAAAACAGAAACTGAATATACAGAAACAAGATATAGACCACAAACATAGTGAAAAGCCATATAAGCAAACTTACGAAAAGCATCAACAATATTAACTTTAGAACAAATACGATCACTGTTACAGTCACTATTACTATTACAGTGACCATTACCGTTACCATCACCGACACGAATGCTGTTACTACCACCAACACCATGTGTAGGTGTTGGTGACAGTAATGGTGTTACCGTCAGTGTTGGTGTTAATGGCCGTGTTGGGTCATTTTCACGAACACCACCAGCAAGTCCATCGCTATCAACATTATTACCATCCCTATCGAGATAACTATAATTGACACTATCACGAACGCCATATGTAGGTGCTGGCGATAGTAAAGGCGTTGCCGTCAGTGTTGGTGTTAATGGCCGTGTTGGCTCATTTCCACGAACACTACCACCAAGATCACTATTACCAGTATCACTTTCTTCCTCTACATCAGGTCCAAATTTTTCTTTGCATATTTCGTAAATGGCCATTTTTAAAGAGAAGTATTTTTCTTCCAAAGACTTCCAAAAATTCCAAGAGTAGAAAATAAGAACCGAAAAAAAAGTAATGTATGGAAAAAAGTACTTGGCATTCAGTATTAATCCGGTTATTAGAAGTAATGCTGCAGATAGTAATGTTTTCACAAACAACAAAACAAATATAAGCACAACACTCGTTACTATAGAGTTACATACATGATATACTGTTGGACTATTTCCAAAAAGTGCAACGAAAACCAGATGGTGAAAAAAGGAAAAAAAGATCGTGAACCAAATCCATATCACAATCATGGAAAACATTACAAAGTTAACAACAGGTAAGTAACTAACACAAAATGATACCATCATAAACTGAAGAATACATTTTACTACAAATTTGGTAATTCCACTGCGCCAATGCCGTCTTTGACAACGTAATACTTGCTTGTAAAGTGTTTCTACCTTACGTTGCCAGAATTTTATATTGAAAGGATGGGTGACAACGCTAACCGCAACTTCGTAGTTGGATGCTGAAGCAATCATATTTTGGATATTGTGACCAGTGACTTCTGTCAACATGTTCACTAAACTAAACTCTATTTTATAGAAGATCATGTTCCCCCCAAACGGATAGAATCGTACACACGCAACAGCAACTGCAGCCCACGAAACACTAGATGTGGAATTGTTAAACACCAACAGAACAAACGCCAAAACAAATAAAAAACTTAATCTTCGGAGAGGAGATTTTATAGGTCCGTATCCGTCAAGAAATATCTTGCTTATAATCGAAGGAAGTGACATAGGACTTTCGGTTATCTTTGAATATTCACTGTTTGTCTGGAACAAAAATAATCGGATGAGAATCAGGGGAAAGAGGAAAAAACAAAACACGACAACCAGTGTATATGAATAGTAACGAAGTGTGTCAACCAATCGGCCTGAGCTCTCGTGACATTCAACTTCGCTGGAATCTTCACTAACAACCATTTTGCAACAAGTGTACTTTCTCCTAAACGATCCGTCTTTGACTGCTCTTTTGTCAACATAACATAATTGGTATCCTGTATCCAAGTCATGAGAAAGCTTCTTCAGCAAAACTGAAGCAACGGATTTCGTATCATTTCCCCTGGATAATAAACACCCCTTTGGATTTTCGTAAACTGTCACATCAAAGCTAGTCCTCCCTACCGTTAGTGTCTTAATAGCTTCAACATTAACGCCAGCGTCTATCGAAAGTATGGATAAGATTTCACGACCAATGTCAGTGGTCCAAGCCCAGCTCATCTCCGGAAGTAATAAAGTATTGTTCTCAGAACCAACGTAGAGATGCAATTCCACAATGTTCGTGACACCATTCTGTGTGAGTTGCAAGAATTTCGACACCATTGACGAGTTAATCGAAAGATTGCATATACCTGACTCATTCGCACCAGCTTTATTCCTCGTACGATTGCTTTCTTGGCTTGGGAAGTGCGAAGGCGACTCTTGTTTTGTTTCGTTATTAAACGTGCCTCTATTCTGGTACGCTTTGGTCGGTGGAATACAAGTAATTAGCAGAAAAGGCAACACTAGCGATAAATAGAATGCCATCTATACAAAATTGAATTTGGTACGGTAAAACTGATTTTTAGAGCGAGTCCCAAGTTTTGTGGTGAAGTGGAAAATTGTTGTGAATACATATCCACTGATACATACCTCTTTGAACTCCAGCGAAGTTAGTGTAGTCCCCAGTAAATAATAATGAAGTAAGGACTGAAATCTAATGTCGATCTTTCTGGTAACCCCAATCGAAATTTGCTAATAAAACCATAAAACTCAAGCGACTAGTCCGACTACAGTTAGCCTACGCATAGACCCTACTTACTGATTTCTCAGTAGGAATCTACTGAGAAATCAGTAGCAACGCGACGCGACCTCGTTTCAGCCCCGAATGACCGTCGCATTGGAGATCAAATTTTTTTAAAGAGCGCCGCCCCCGAATGAGCGCCGCACAAATTTTTTTCAAATGCGGCGCTTAATAGAAGCACCATCAGAATTGTTGAAGACGTTAATATAAAACAACCATAAATCTTAAATACTCACACCTAGGAAATTTTTTCTTGTATTACAATGCTTTTAAGTTAAAACTTTATATTGTTGTTAAAAGTTATTGTTATAACCTACAAGTAAAACATTTTTTAAAGAGCGTGGCCCCCGAATGAGCGCCGCATCTGAAGCTACTATGAAAATTTAAAGAGCGCGACGGAGCTCAAACGAGTAAATACGGTATTTCAGAGTAAATCGTGTTTTCCGCGACCACCATGACCTTTTAATAATAATAATCTTTAATGATCCATCTTAGGTTTATAAAAAGTACAATGGATTTACAATGTCGAATAGACTGAGATATGTTACAGTATTAAAATATTATATACAACAATGTAAGTACAAATAAGAAAGGATAAAAGAAGACAAGATATATACACTTGAACGAGCAAGGAAAGAACGTTTGTGCCTTTCAGTTCGCGAAAGTAATATGTCAACACTACTAGCAGTCCTCAACTCGTAGGGATTGTTTGACTTGGGCAACAAGGCATGAAAAGGATGACTGGGGTCATTAATAAACCTGTGAGCTTCACGTTTCAATTGTTCTTTTCTTCTGTCACCGAGGCTTTGTAGATAGTCACTATTGTGACCAAGGATTCGAAGGCAGCGTGTCTGGGTTCTCTCAATTTCATTTTCCAGATAAGTTGGGAGGCCACCCCAGACGGGTGAGGAATATTCAAGAATAGATCTAATATTAGATTTATATAGAGTAATGCCCACTTCGGGTGGTAGATTGGCTTTCCTGCATTCTCTTAGAAGGTACACATGACGATTTGCTTTCTTTACAATAGTTTCAATATGAGTATTCCATTTAAGATCATTTTGAAACCCAACTCCGAGTAGTTTAAATTTATCCACTCTTTCAACTATTTCACCTCCTATATAGATGGGTGGGGGCTCAGACACTGATTTCGTAAAACAAATCCACATATCCTTTGTTTTTTTAACATTAATAGTCATTTTGTTCACAACTGACCAAGACTGAATGTTGTCCACAGCTTGTTGGATACTACTTGTTTCCCCAGCACTTACTGCTTGATCAAGCGTGCAATCATGGGCATACTTGGAGGTGTCAATGGCCAGATTAGTTGGAATCTCATCTTCCAAGTCGTCGATGTATGCATTAAATAACATAGGAGAAATCACCGAACCTTGCGGAACTCCGGCTGGACATGGAGCAGATGATGACATTGTTTGAAATATTTTTACCTGTTGGCTTCTCATGGATAAAAAGTCTCGGATCCATAACCAAAAAGATGTAGTTATGTTCATAGAAGCCAGTTTAGAAAGAAGGATTCGGTGGTCAACCGTATCAAACGCTTTGCTAAAGTCAAGGAATATAGCGTGAATCCCTTTCCTGCCGTGCACCGAGTTTTCCGTTTGGTCAAACCATTTTTGCGATATTCTAACCAAAGCTGAGATTGTCGAACGTCCTTTGAGAAATGCGTGTTGATTGTCCTTTAAAGTGAGATCCGAGTAATTTAGTCGCAGTTGGATCTTTTCTAGTACTTTGGCTAGATGTGGAAGCACAGAAATTTGTCGGAAATCGTTTTCAAAGCATATCACGAAAACGTGGCAGTGTGGGGAACTCCGACGTTATCTTACTTCTAGCATTATGTCTATTTATGTCAGTGATGATAAATTGGTAGAAAGTATACACTAATAATGAGCCTTTGCTAACAACAAGTAATTTAGTATTAAGCTTGACAACAAGTTAGTATTAAGCGTATATTACTAGTAGTAATCACAGATTAGTAAGTGCGTTCGACCAGTCGGGAAATGACAACGTATTCTGGGATAAACTGCACAATAAGTGACAATAATATACTTGGGCGTTCTACATGTAGATTAAGCACTTGCTTGTGGCTGCCGCTTTCAGCCACACGTCAAAATTTCCGCAACACTGGTAACACGACAGCGAGGAAAAGGTGAGCAACAATATCGTTGTCAAAATGGCAAAAATCACGTTTCCGAGAGTATAAATTTCAAAATTTTCCCGGGGGGCATGCCCCCGGACCCCCTAGATGGCTCGCATCTTCGGCGCTCGGCTCGCGCCTGCGGCGCTTCATTCCAGTTGCATCGGTCAGCTAAAATGGTGGATCCGCCCCTGTTCTAAACCTCACATCCATCGTGTTCACCAACAAAAACACATAATAAGTTTTATTACGTTCTAATTCACTACGTTCAAACGAACGCAAATTAATTTACCCCTTATTGCCAATATAGAAGCAGACAAACAAGCAATTATGGGAGTATCGCAAGCGAGCCCAACAATTGAATTTATTTCAATCTATCTTTACAAGCCTAGGTTTCTTGACACACTTAATCTATCGCATACAGACTCTTTAACATACATGTCTTTAGCTATATCTGTT
>JAODVM010403583.1:0-10504 GCA_025400095.1 Phenganax marumi
GATCATGCGAGCTGAAAAAAGAAGCATGCGAGTTAAATAAAAACAATACTCGCGCATGTCCCTAATAAGCCACCGTAAAAAACAGAAGTAAAGTATATTAGCTTTGCCAAAGAAGTCGTTGTGGATACCTTTGCGAATAAACAGGGTGTCGCAAAACAAGTAAAACGTGAATTGAGATTTTTAGACAGTTTTAAGTTTATGGCGTCTAGTCTCGAGTCTTTATTTTCCAAATTAAATCAATTTCCCAATTTAGAAGCACATGTCGAGGATCCACAGCAATGTGGACTTCTTAAACGAAAAGGTGTGTTTCCTTACAATTATATGGACGATAAAGCATGATTGTTAGACACACGACTTCCATCTCGAGATAGGTTTTACTCCAAACTGAATCAACAAGCTATTTCGGAAGAAGACTATCTTCATGCCCAACGAGTTTGGGATCAATATAAGATCTATACTTTAGGACAATACCAAGATCTTTACCAAAAAACAGACGTGCTCCTCTTAGCCAATGTATTTGAGCAATTTAGAGACGTCTGCATGAAACATTACGACTTAGATCCTGTTTGGTATTATACGTCGCCAGGTCTATCATGGGACACCGTACTGAAACGAACTAAAATACAACTCGAACTTCTACACGATCTAGACATGCATTTAGTGATCGAACGAGGCGTAAGAGGTGGCGTGTCGATGATCACCCAACGAAGGGCGGTCGCCAATAATAAATATTTAGACTACGATCCAAATAAACCTTCCACTTTTGTTCCCTATTTGGATGCTAATAATTTATATGGATGGGCCATGAGTCATTCTCTCCCCACCCATGGGTTTGAATGGATGACCCATAAAGAGCTTGAAAATTGGGAAGACTTCCCTTGTATTTTAAAAGTCGATTTAGAGTATCCAAAAGCTCTTCACGATCTTCTCAACGATCTGCCATTAGCTCCCGAAGGAAGAAAGATGGATGCTTCTGAAAAATTAGTATCCACTTTAAAGGATAAACAAAACTATGTTGATCATCACAGAGCGCTTAAGTATTATTTGTCCAAAGGGCTTGTGCTAAAACAGATCCATCAAGGCATCAAATTTCAAGAGTCACCCTGGATGGAGCCTTATATTAGACAAAACACCGAATTGAGAAAGCAGTAAAAAAAAAGTTTGAAAAAGACTTTTTTAAATTGATGAACAGCACTGTGTCTGGGAAAACGATGTAAAATTTATGAAATCGAGTGGATATCGAGCTTGTAACGAGCTCTGATAAAGCACAGAAATTGTTTAATAGACCCCTTTACAAAGGATGTATGATACTTGATGAAAATCTAGCGGCGGTTCATATGTATAGAAAGAAGTTATTTCTGAATAAACCCATCTACATGGGGATGAGCAACTTAGATATTTCAAAGCTCAATATTTTCAACTTTCATTATGATTATATCAAACCGAAATATGGTGAAGCAGCCAAACTTGTGTTTACAGATACAGACTCTCTATGTTATGAGATTCAAACCCACGACCTCTAGAAAGACATTTCCCCAGATGTCGAAACTTGGTTCGATACGTCTAACTATCCAGAGACTCATCCAAGTGGCATTCCCACAGGACTAAATGCAAAAGTATTAGGACTCTTCAAAGATGAATGTTGTGGAAAACAAATCAAGGAGTTTATTGGATTAAGAGCCAAATGCTACAGCTACATCATGGAAGATGACGTTGAGAATAAAAAATGTAAAGGAATGAAAAAGTCGGTGATCAAGCAAGACATCCAGCATCAAGATTGTAGAGAATGTCTCGAGACGAGAAAAGAAGTGTATTGAAGAATAAATATTATAAGATCAGACGATCATAGACTTTATTCTCAAACCATCCACAAAATAGCACTCAATTCAGAAGATGATAAACGAATTATTATAGAAGATGGAATCCACATGTTGGCTATTGGACATTATACGTTAGAAGACTGAAAATGTCTATTTTTTCAACAAGATAGATATTTTGCTTAACTGTTTCTAAATCCAGGTGGATCATCATGAGAGATTTCGAGTTTCTCTAAGTTGTCTAAAAATTCTCCAATCATCCAAACACCATGAACCCATTGTCCTCCTCCTGGTAGAACACCAAATCCACTTCGATTAAGTTCAACTTTACGTTTTGATATTTCCTCAATGATCGGGTTGAATCAAACAGTCTTGTTTTTTTATCCTTGTTTGTGTTCTTCTAAGACTATTTTATAAAAATCACCTCTAATGTTGAGGAATCGTCTACGATCATAAGCTTGTTTAAGACTTCCAGGGTTGACTTTTAAAGCTTGAGACGCTTTATAGATGCTTGCGAACCTTTCTTCCCATCCAGAATCTAGATGAATAGCAACAACAGCTCTTGGTTTTTTGTGTTTTGTTGGGTTGTCATTTTATTTAAGTGAAAAAGTTGGTGAATTTTTCAAAAATCCATCCCATGATGAGTGCGATAATTCCTTCCATGATGGTTAAGTATTTTTGCATTTCATGACAGGGTTTATAAAAGTCTTCTAGTTGTGGTTCAATAGATTTTTGTTGTTCGAGGGTTGAAATCTGCTTACGCATAAAGTCTAAATCAGCCTCTCTAAGTTGATGTTGATAGATTTCAGTTTTTGTTTTACGATTGACTTTTTTTTTATACTATTCTTCCTTTTTACGAGCGAGTTCCTCCATGGCGAGATTGTGTCGTTTCATTTCCGATGAATATCCAGACTTGTTGAATTTACTAAATAAGAATCCAGCACCTGCGAATGCAAATGCATTAAATAGTCCTCCTGTTACCATCAAAGCCATTTATTGAAGGAAAAATTTTTCTTAGTCTTTCTTCTCTTCTTTCTTTTCAGTGAATTTATCGAGATTTTTTGGAAGAATACCGTTTCGTTGTAGAAATTCTATTAAATTGGTTCCAACAACGATGGTGAAAGTTAATTTTAGGAATTCCTTCGTCGTTTGTGGTGCGCCAAGTGAGTCTTTTATTGTTCTTTTGCCCAACATTGAGAGTCCAACAATACTTAACACAAGTAGAGCAGCTTCATAGGTTTGATTTATGATATGTTGATTGTTCATTTATTACAAGAAAAAAAATTTTTTTTATAAGTTAAACATTCTAGGATCTAATCAAAGCTTTCCATTTCATCTTCAAATTTTTGAGGAGGAGTTTCATTTTGTGGTTCATCATCTCACAGACGATGAGTGAGTCTATAACCTAGGATGATGTTTCCAAGCACTGTGACACCTAAAGCGGCTAATTTAAAATAGGTCCACCAAGACCTGTGGTTGGAATCCTCATGAATCGCTTCAAGCTTTTTCTTTTTTGCTTCTTTTGCTTGTTTGGATATGGCTGCGAGCCGTTTACCACCTGCTACTTTTCGAGGGTCCTTTGACTTTTCTAATGGTTTTTGTGTTGTAATAACAGGGTTTTTTACTTGTGGATTCTTTGTATTGCTCATTTATTTAAAGAGGAGATCTCATAAGTAGACTAAGATTATCCTCTCAGTAGTCTGTAGGTTACTTAACATCTACTCAAGTTCACTTGACAGTAGATTTTAAGTTGATTTTAAACAAATCTTAAGTAGTCTGTATTTTACTCAAGGTTTACTCAAGCTTACTTAACATCTACTCAAGTTTGCTTGACAGTAAGTTTTATGTCGATTTTAAACAAATCTCAAGTAGTCTGTAGGTTACTCAAATTTTACTCAAGTTTACTCAACATCTACTCACGTTTGATTGACAGTAGATGTCAAGTTGATTTTAAACAAATCTCAAGTAGTCTGTAGGTTATTTCAAGTTTACTCAATAGTAGGTTTTAAGTTGATTTTAAACAAATCTAAAGTAGATTTATAGAGATTTAGGTTTCAGTTTTCGCTGATTCTTCTACTGTTTTAACTTCAATGTTTAAGTTGGATTCATTATTAAGATTTTCAGAAGATACTTGTTTAAATCGAATGTAAAACATGTGTGTTTGATCGATGTCAAACGTATGATATTTAAGATAGAATGAAATACTGAGTGGTGCATTTTGATAACCACCAAAACTTATAACTTTATCACTAAAATCAAAGTCTTTAATATCTGAATAATAAGTAATTCCCTCTTTCATGAATACAACGATTCCATACTTTAGCACAAGACTTGTGATTAAATTATCGTTATCGAACGTGTGTCTTAATAGTGTTATTTTTGTCTTATCATTATACTTTGGTAGATAGATGACATCGGCTGGAAAACCAGAATTTAAGGTAGCTGGAGATGGTGTTCTCCAAGTACTAGCTGGTCTCCTATAAGAAAAGTTAAACATATAGGTTGTAACTATAGAGGAGGTCAATTCTTCTTTTGGTTCCTTAAATCCATAGTACAACGCCATTTATTCGCTACTACAAGTCCAATGATTCCCACACCAATCATCTTTGGAATATGATAATTTATGGTTACTACTCCATCCATGTTGAGTCTTTCATTTTTGAATTGATGATAGGTTGGTTTTTTAGTGATTTCTTCAAGTTTTGATGTAGATGGAGATTCTGGTCTATATTTTGGTTTAGGTTTTTCATAGATGTTCACTTTGTTCACCTTTAGATTTTTACCAAATTTCATTTGATTGGTGGCTGAAGTTAAAGTATTATTAAATCCTTTGATAGGTTTTTCGAGGATAATCATATTCGAAGCTACTAAGATAATTCCAGGACCAATCACCATATTAAGTATAACGTTGGTGTCTTTAATAGCAGTCCTCATAGCAGAAATAGTGGCCACAGGATCGTCCTGAACAATCATATCATTCACTAGTCTATGGAAGACGTCTTGAGTTTGAAGAGATTTTGCACCTCGACCCGCAATACTCCATCTTGTATTGGCTTGTGCTCCTAATACAAAGTAAACATAAGATTCTGCGGCTTGTTGAAATAACTTTTGTCCTAATGACGTCAGCCCATCACTAGATTTTTTTATAAAAACTTTCCAATCATCGTCTGACTTATTGATATATTTTTCAAAATGAGGATACGGCTTTCCAAAAATGACGAAATCCACCATTTTTGCTTTTCTTGGAATATTCTTTTGTACAAGTTTTATCATAGAGTCATCGACATAAGGTTTTAGTTCGTTAGGATATTTAAGAAATCGATTCGTATGATAATAGAAATAATACTTCGCCAACGAACTGATAATATTGGGCTGACTTTGTGTGAAATGTTCGATACTCATGCCTGCTTTATAACTTATAACATAAGCAGCAAGTACAGCAGTAAAATAAGGTTCATTGATGTAATCAAACTTAGCATATTGTATACCTATGAGTCTGCCGAGCTCTTTATAAGAGGTGTCTGACATTAGAAAACGACTCATGAAAAAATCATGTTCATTCACATAGATCTTTATTTTTGTAAAGTCTATTTTTGAGTTGGTTTGTTTGAGTTTAAAACCTGTCGTCGTCCCAAAATGATTCCAAATTTGAGGTGTCCAAGTAAAGTGCTCTATACTTTTTTTGTTGGTTCCTAAATATTGGTTCCATTCTGGGGTGTGTTTGAATTTCCAAGTTCCAATTTCATATTGAATTTTTGTTTTACCAGGTAGTCTAAAATAAATTTGACTGGATCATTTTAAATCTCGAGTCACATTACATTCAAGAACAAATTTGCTAAGATCTGCATTGGGATACTTTTTAAGAAACCTTTGTTTTGCGGCTTCGTTGTCCCATGTTTCAAACAATGTAATGGCTTTGTCATAATTCTTGCAATAATATTTTTTTGAGTAGTTCATCCAAATTGAGTTCTGTGAGATTTTACCATTGGTGGTCTCCATTTATTACAAAAAATAAAAAGATCTTTGATTTTCGTTTTAATAAATGACGATCAAGTTGACCATATTTATAGATGGTCTACAAAAGGAGGTTTCTCTAAGTAGAAATACTGAAACAGCGTCGAATTCAACGATGTATCTCAAAACATTCTCTATTTTTTGGAACTTTAAAAATATGACAGACTCCAACGATTTCGTCATACATGGAAACAAAAAGATAAGATTCAATCATGGCTACTGGACGTTTAAGAAGATTCAACAAAAACTGGCCAAAGAAGATATTACCCTCAAAAGCACACCTGACAACCAAGTAAAAATTTACTCCAAAGACAACTAACTTCAACTTAAATCATTTGGACAACTCTTAGGATTTGGAGACTTTCAAGAAATACCTGCAGACAGATGGATTATTTCAAAAACTGAAGCCGACATCCATGTAGGGTTGAGGTATATTAAAATTAATTGTGATTTGGTCGACAAAAACAACAGTTTTGACATGAATGGACAACCAAGTTCTACCATCGTTAGTCTACCGATCACAACAACACAAAGCTTAAATGGATCTGTTACCCATTTTAAAGATATCGAAAGTAAAGTTTTATTAAATAATGGGATATGGAATAAGATCGTGTTTGATGTAGAAACCAATATTGGAAAAACCACAATGCACCATTTATGGTTCATCGTGGGGATAGAAATTTTAAGTTGATATGCGTTTGCTATACCCGTCAAAGATAAAGACAACCAACATATGGTGGAAGCCGTTGAAACCATTTAGTTCAATTTCATGATCGATTTGGGAGGCATCCAGAAAAAGTTCAATTTGATGATGGCAACGATTTTATAAACAAAGGGGTTAGAGCTCTGCTCGAAGAAAAAGAAATTCATTTCTTCACCACAGAAAAAGGTCCTATCGCGGGACGACCCACCACAATGACCATTCGAGAACAAACCGAAGCAGGCGAACAAGTCAAACCAAAACAAAACAGACAACGTACGAAAGCAGCTGTAGTCGAGCGACTCAATCATACTCTTAAAAATATGATGTGGAAAGTATTCTACGAACGAGAAGCCGAAGGACAAAAACCGGTTCATCGATAGATAGAGATTCTAGACCAACTCATCAAAAACTATAATAATACAAAATACAGCACTATCAAGCTAAAACCTAGTCAAGTCAATGATACGAACAAGGAACAAGTTTGGAATCAACTCTTTGGAGAATGGACAGGCGAATTTTCTAAACCACAATTCAGTGTAGGAGACCAAGTAAGAGTGTTTCGATATAAACCTACGTTTGGAAGAGGATACGAATACAATTTTCATAAAGAAATTTTCACCATCTCTGCCGTTTTTAGAGGAGAGCCCGACATGTATTAGTTGATGGACCACAAACAAAGAAGAGTGTTGGGACGATTCTACAAACAAGAATTAAGTCGCATTTATGAAGACTAAGAGAATCACAGATTCTCTTTAAATAAATGGAAGCAGAGTTTAAAGACTTCAACTCTGATCATGGTTATGAATGTGAGGAGATCGAAATGAATGAAGTAGAGTCCAACCCCAATGAAGAATATAATGAAAATGTAGACAGGGAGGTGGAAACATCCTTATTAGAAGGATATTATAAGGAGGGATATTATGATAATAAAGAGACCTCGAGTGGGACTCGACATTTGATCAAGTTGTAGATAAAGAAATAAAATACGACAGTAATGAAAGACTGGCGCTCGAAAAAAAGATGTTTTTAAAACATGTGATGGATCTAGACGTTGACCCAAGTGATGGATCTAAATCAAAAGAATTAATTGAAAACTTCGAACTTATTAGATCTGCACGAGGAAGCTTACTAGGTGCTAAATTTAATGGAAACGCCATCATAAGAATGAGGTACGACGATGTGATGTACGTCACAAACAACAAGCTTCAGGAATTTGTCGCCGAGTTTAATGACATAGCAGAAGAAGCTAAACACGAGCGTCAAAAGACGTTCAAAGCACAAGTCGAAGACATGATCGAGCTGCCCACCATAAGCACGAATAGGTTTGACGACATGATCAAGGCGGCCGCAGCAGAAAACGAAATCGTTAGAGAAATTGTCAACAAGGCTGATCAAATGCTACAAGACGAAGCCAAATCCACCTTAGATGACATCATCACAACCACAAACGAACACAGCTTCATGAACGAACAAGAATTAAGAGAGGTCAACGGTATTGTGGATCCTAAAGGAGATACACCCGCTCAAAAAGTAAAAACTTTAAACGTAGAAAAAGGATATTGGGAGCGCGAACTCAATAATGCAAACACCAAACAAAGAAAAAAAATTATGTAAGATGGTCATTCGAATCATAGACTTGACCAGCAATAGAATTCGACTAAAAGCAAACGAAAGAGTTGAAATTCAAGAAACTATCGACATTCTAGAAGACCTCATCAACAACAGTGATCTTACTAAATTCTAGCGATTTAAACGATTCGTCAAGAACAATTTGTTCTTGTTAGGCGGCACTGCGGTATCTATGATCATCAGTGTTGCTGGAGTCATCTATGCGGCTACAGCGAGCTCTAGAAAAATTGTCAAAAAGATGTCACAAAAAGTCGATGAAATTGGAGACGACATAAAAAAAGCGGCAAAACATGTTATCCCCATTCTTGGAGAAATCTTAAAGGTCGTAGGATCTGGTTTAAAATCAATAGCAAATGTAATAAACTACTTTCCTAAAAATCTATGGTTGGTGGTGTTCATATTCATCATCATCGTTTTTGTTTCAAAAAAAAAGAAATGATAAAATAAATGACTGTAGTAGTTACAAGTCTAGTAGTCTTAGTAGGAGGAATTGGTCTTGGCTATCTCCTCGAACACCTCTTCTCATCAGAAGGATTTAATGAAGTCATGATTATTGTGAGTGAAAAAACCGAAAAAATACTCGGCAAAGTAGTAACAAAAGAACAAAAGGAAACGATCTATTGGTTTTTCAAAGGAATTAAATAATGGATCGACCACATCATCTTCTACCTTGAATTTATAATGAGAATAATTATATCAATACTAGAAAAAAGTAAAATAATCCTAGCCTTCGAGACAATCCCATCTTACTAGTACTACTACCAGCCCTCATCTTGTATAAACAATTAATCTAAACACAGCCAAGCATAATATAAAACGGAAAAATTTTTTTTTCTAAAATAAATGGATCAATCAAAACTTCTAAGTACACCTACTCCAGGTTATAGGAAGCATAAAATAAGTGATATTAAAGGAAATAGAACAAGACATACGATAACTTTCAATCCAAATAAAGCTAATCCAGAAGAACAACTCTACGTCGATATTCCAAAGCTTAAACCAGACACCTGTCTGGTACCGCATAGTCTGAATCTAAAGTTCGACTTTAAAAACAAAAACACCAAATCGTGGTTTTTAAACAACTTGGGAAAGCTTTTGATCGAAAAACTAACTGTATCTATGGGAGGCAAAGTTGTCTTCGACAATAGCGGTTATGGTGAACTAGAAACTTATATAAAGATCTTTGGTTGTCAGAGAAGGTTCATGATGAAAGATCAGACTATGGAATTGCCAACGAAAATACAAGAAAACTCATTTCAGATGTGATGATGGTGCAGGTACTGGAACTGCTGCCAAAGTGTCTGATAAATTGGCAAGCACCATTCTCGGCACAAAGCAGAAGGTCAAATTGGACAAGA
This sequence comes from Phenganax marumi, assembly GCA_025400095.1. Classification (NCBI taxonomy): domain Eukaryota; kingdom Metazoa; phylum Cnidaria; class Anthozoa; order Malacalcyonacea; family Clavulariidae; genus Phenganax; species Phenganax marumi. The sequence goes on from JAODVM010403583.1 coordinate 9,522, forward strand.
TCGTAGGAGACCATGGACTGCTTGCCCCTTATTCGATGGGCCACAACTTCCAATATAGAATTACGTTGCCAAGTGCGAAGAAGATCATGGTCGCTCAATCTGGACAAGAAGTAGAAGAATACACCTTAGAAATATAGAACTCAAATGCGAAACCATCGAAAATCAATCATTGGCCGATGAAACCACCACAGGATATAAATCTGGAAGATCCTTAAGCTACGAACATGTCACTTTGATGAAGACAGTAGAGTGGGACAAGGGGTCCACATTAATCAACAAAACTATTAGTCTACCACAAAAAAGTATGGTGGCTATCGTGATGTTGTTTAGAAATAAGACGATGACGGACTCTGAAGAATTCCTATACCCTAATATCAAATCCGTGAATATTACTATCGAGGGAGTGCCTAACTGTGTCTATAGTCTATTGTGGGGCTTCGGTGGCACAATCGTTAGGGCTTGCGCCTTTCATCACTGAGGTCGCGGGTTTGATTCTCAGCTCGGACTTGATTTTCTCATGTGAAAAGGGTCTGTCAACTACTCTGCCGAAAGTTGTAGGTTTTCCCCGGGTACTCCGGTTTCCTCCTACAGGGAACGTTGAAAGGGTGGGCTATAGGATAAACAGATTAGGAAAGTAAAAATTGATAGTTGTAAAAATAGCCAGTCTAAGATAATATATATTCATATACATAATTAGAGAAGCATTGTAAATAGTTATGCAATTCAGCTTACGCTGCAAAGTAACTATATGTAAACCATCTATCTCTCATAGTCAAGGTATTAAAAAAGAAGATCTATACAATGAAGCGAAAAGATTTTTTGAACACAGTTTAGATGGTCAAATGACGATAAGAAAATTCTTTAAAGATAAATTCGCGCTACTCATCGATCTTAGGAAGGTCGAAGATAAAGCTGTTGCGGGATCTGGTAAAAAACTAGTCAACATGCAAAATGGAGTCTTGTTAGAAATTAAGAAGAAAGCA